>JARKHS020017459.1:0-40116 GCA_030143305.2 Amblyomma americanum
AGCATCAAAAACAAAACCCAGTTCGTTACGTGTGCTAAGGGTTGTTCTGTTCAGTTCGCAGTTACCTTGTGGCGCACTACACATCGGCCAAACCAGACGATGCAAGGCTGAATGGTGGGCCAGTTGGCATGACATGTCTAAGAATAATTTTTACCAGCCGAAAAAGACGAGGACCGAATAAAAATTGGTAGTGGGGAAGATGGCAATCTTGCCTTGCATTGTAGCTGATGCCCTGGGAAGTGTTCCCCTCGTTTTAACCAAGTAACCATTTCAGGCCACGGAAAAACAAGAAAGGCACGTGAAATTCATGAGGCCTATCTGATTGGTAAACATGGTGATGCTTGCGTCAGTTCCCCGTTTTTTGTGCTGGCAACGAAAGAGATTGACTTCTTGAGCGATTAAACGTAGGTTGTCTGGGAGGAATGTGCACAAAAAAAGATTTCAGATGTTAGTCCAACCTTATCCTGTGTAGGTTCACCCCTTTTCCATAGTCTTTTTGCGGCTGGTAAATATGATTCTTCGAGAAACCAGACGATGCGTCAGCGAAGGTGTGGAGAACACCTAACATTACTCGGGGAGAGATTCCCTTGATAATCTCCCTAAACATTGCCGTACGTCAAGCACAAACGACCAGAAAAAGATTATCCAGTGCAAACCGCTTTTCGACAAGACGACCTTTATATTGAGACACAGAGAACAACTCACGCGTGAGCTCATGAAACCCTTCTATATGCTCAACAGTGGAGATAAGTGCATTAGTCAGACTTCTGTCCGCTTTTCTGACAGGCAGTATCTGTTCTCGACGAAATCATTGGGATTCACTGGGTAACAGGTGATGCTTATGACGGTATTGTTTTGTTCTTGTTGGTTTTCCTTTTATTCGAGCATCAGTCTTGAATAGACCTTTAGCTGTGAGTATCGCTCGGTCTTTGGCCGTTTACGGTTCTCCTCGTTTTTCCACGCCAACTTGTTCAGTATACATGTCGACCAACTAGCCCTCCTTTCTGCTCTCCTAGCCTTTTTTATGACATCTGCGCCTGTTTAGCAAGCATGGCCAGAGTCAGATCGTTTTCTCTTCTTCAAAATCTGTAACACAGATTGAAGGTGGTGCGAAGAAGTTTTCAGTGGCGTTCAAAAAAAGGTAACGCATACAGGTGCATTAAAACAGGCGTAATTATATTTACGAACTAATAGGACTGGTAGCAGTGTGACTAATTCCGCACAAGCACACTATGGAGCTAACAGGTGGCTCCCTACTCCCTCTGTGCTTAATATACAAGGCAGTATAGCTAACCCAGGTGATACAGCTATACTGGCGATAACAAAGGCGATACAGCGATACACAGCCGACACAGGCGATATACCTAACACAGGACTCACTATATTGCTAATGCGGATGAAGATAACGTTCATGTAGGCTATGTGATTGTGTTCCGCTCTAACGGAATTACCGGTACTTGTAAGTGAATGCGAGTCGCTCAAACGGAACTACCAGCACATGTGTTGGGCATCTCAGATGAAAATAGTGGCGTTGCTTGCGAAGATCTTGCGAGTATTTTTTAGAAGGCGCACAATCCTTCCTTCATTGCAAGTTTTGAGAGCTGCTATTTTGAGGGGCTGGAGAATATTTCTGGGTTGAAGTAAGCACGCATATATTTCGGTATGTCTACAGTTTCGAGCATAAAATAGTAATGATTCAAGCTTTCCAACACTGTGTAACTACAAACGCAGTTGTGCCATCAAGCGCTGTGACATTCACACAACCCCTGATATTTCGCCGCCTTATTTGATGCGAGCACTATGCGGAATAACACAAGAAACATTTTTCTATCCTAAATAAACAGAAATTTTCTTAGAATAAACGTAATACTGACTGTTTCTTCTAAATAATCTTCGTCTGACGCCGCTGTGGTGGCTGAGTGGTTATGGCGCTCGGCTGCTGGCCCAAAAGGCGCGGACTCGATCCCGGCTGTGGCGGTCGAATTTCGATGGAGGCGAAATTCTAAAGTCTCGTGTGCTGTGCAGTGTCAGTGCACGTTAGAGAACCCCAGGTGGTCGAAATTTCCGGAGCCCTTCACTACGGCGTCTCTCATAGCCTGAGTCGCTTTGAGACGTTAAACCCCCATAAACCATCTTCGTCTGACGAACTCTGTTCCCGTCATGGTCAGGACGCAAGTATCAGTTTAGGCAGTGATTATAAACGGCGGCTGACCTTTGCCACCGACGAGATTTGAGTGGTTTTTAACTCTTCGCTTGGTCTTTCTTTTCTGCGTTAATAACTGCCCAACTTTTTGAAGAGAGCGGAGGGTAGGTCCGCCGGGTTGATAAACCAGAAAGGCGCCCAGACGAGACTGAGGAAGAAAAGAAAAAGTTCTCTTTGTAAATGTGTTCCGACCTACTGCTGTTTGTTGTTTGAACGGTTTCTCACTTTAACCATCCCAAAGAGTCCATTATTCTTAAGTACAGCACAACAGGAATTTATTCGTAAATACCAGCACTCTGCGCACTCTTTCTCAAAGTGATTTTGATAGCCGATGTCGCATTTTTAAATTAGAATTAAAATTGGTGCACATGCCAACGCACATGAAAGGCGCTTGGCTGTAAATGTCTGACAAGCCAGCATGAATGCAGCCAATCTTGGCGCAATAAACAGTGACACGCGACTGTTTCGGCACGTGTGCGAGCGGAGCTCAGCAAAAAGAGCGGACTCAGCAAATTCAGAATTCCAATTTCAGCTTCCAGTCTATTGCACACAGATAAAATAAAATAAAGAAAATCCGCGGCTACAAGAGGTACAAGTGAGATCGGCAGTTTATGAATTGCTCGCCTAGAATAATGCTTGCATTCTTTACTATGCGGTCTATTGGGGAAAGGCTCTCTCGAAGTGCTAACTCCGACATGCACATAAAGATTGTCGTGCACTTAACGCTACCATCAAGCTGTATAATCTGTGAGCAGCATTGGAATTCATACCTGGAGAATGGCTTGCCCCTGTGCAGAAAAAGAAATGAAGCAGCCAGGGAAGCTACCCGTCAAAGAGCCAGGCAGTCAGGCAGCCAGTCAAAGAGGCAGGCAGCCAGGTAAACATCTAGGCAGACTTGCAGCCATACAGCCATCCAGGCAGCCAGGCCGGCAAGGAGGCAGGCAGGTAGAAAAACTTTATTTTAGCAAAGGAATTCCGAGTATGCAGCCCCTGGAATTCCGCGCAACCCCACTGCCGTCAAATGATTGTTTCAAACGTCCACAACACTGGCGTTCCGGAGGGTGGCGATTGTCTGCCTGGCAAGGTCCTCTGAGCACATCAGGGTATGTCAGTCCTCCCAGGCCTTTATATGCTCAGGCCCCACGGGGAAGGGTCCACCGGGCAAACCATGAGGGTCCTCAGTAACGTCACAAACATCGCGCTTCCAATTGATCTGCTTCGAATTACCTCGTACCTAGAATGTCTGACACAACGGAGTTCTGAAATAGCCAGCTTTATAGACAGTGATTATTGTAGGCTTCATTTAGTTTCGAAAAATGTTGACGCGGAAAAACGAGAACAAGCGTAGACAGAGAAAGACGAGCGTTCCTCTAGTAAAAACGCAGGCACAAGTCTCAACAGCCATCAGGCAGGTAAGCGTACCACCTTAGGCCCAAAAGCATTGCTTGATTTTTCATCAGGCAATTGCAAAGTCATAGAGAACGAGACGTCACTTCCTGTCTGAAGGCGGCCATCACCAAGTCCTTCCAAAATGCAGTCAATGAAAGCAGTACGTCCCCGTTGAAAAGGACAAAAAGGAGAGGGTACCCTCAGCATGTAATCGCGTAAGCTTGTGAAATGTCGGTAAAGTGGATCAAGACTGTGTCGCGACCCAAACCCCGTTAAACAGAGCGTCTAAGTGCTGCCCTTATGCCATACGTGCACAGATTGGCACATGGACGTAAAATGTAGATAGACTAACGTTAAAACATTCGGATTGTTTTTTTTCGCCCCTATAAAGTTGTGTATAATATCTTCACAGGTGCACTGCAGGATGGAAGGAGAAGCTGAAAGGACCGGATGACAGAGAAAAATTGCTGCAGCATCAAACACAAAGCTCCGTTCGTTAAGCGTGTCAGGGGGAGAGGGTTTAATTGAAATTGCCTTTATCTTGCGGAAAGTATACATCAGCAAAACCGTATGATGTGTCAGAGAAAGATTAGGAGAACCGCGAAGATTACTATTGATAGATTCTTTGATAATTTTTCTAAACATTGCGGCACGTTTAGCACAAGCGACATGAAAAAGAAAATCCAGTGCGAACCGCTTTTCGACAAAGCGACCTTCCTATTCAGGCAAAGGGATCAACTCATGCGTGAGCTCATGGAAGCCTTCCGTATGACAAAAAGTGGAGATAAGTGCAGATTTTTCAGATTTAAGTCAACTTCTCTGATAGGGAGTATCTGTTCTTGAAATCATTGGGCTTCAAGGCGTAACAGGCAATGTTCATGGCATTATTGTTTTGTTCTTTTTGTTTTTCTATTTATTCAAGCATATGTCTAAAATAAACCTTCAGTGGTGAGTATCGCTCGTATTTGTCTGTTTACTCTTGTCATTGTTTTTCCAAGCCAACTTCTTCAGTATGCATATCAACCAACTAGCCCAACTTCCTTCTCTCCTGGCCTTTCTTTAAGACATCTGCGCCTGTGTATCAAGCATGGTCAGAGTCATATCGTTTTCTCTTCTTCAATACCTGTAAAACAGATTGAAGGTTTTGCGAGGACGTTTTACAGTGGCGTTAAAAAAAATCGAACGGATACTGGTGCATTAAAACAGGCGTCATCATTTTTATCACCAAATAGGACCGTAAACAGTGTTATTAATTCGCACAAGCACACTCTGTAGCTAACAGGTTTGCTTACCATGCAAGGAAGTATAGCAAACCCAGGCGATACAGCTATACTAGCGATAACAAAGGCGATACATAATCGAAAAAATCGATATAGCTAACACAGGACTCACTAAATTGCTAATGCGGATGGAAATAAGATTCAGGTAGGTTAAGTGATTGTGTGCCGCTCTAAGGGAACTATCAGCGTAGATGTTGATCACTAAAGCTGAATATAGTGATGTAGCCTGCGAAGATGCTGCGAGTCTTTTTTAGAAGGCGCATGATATCCTTCCTTCATAGCAAGTTCGGAGAGCTGCTATTTTGAGAGGCAGGAGAATATTTCTTGCTCGGAGAAAGCACCAATATATTTCGATATGTCTACAGCTTCGAGCATAAAAAGTAATCATTCAACCTTTAAAATGCTTTGTAACTACGAATGCAGTTTTGCCATCAAGTGCTGCGACATTTAGCATCAACTTTGATATTTCGCCGCTTCCTTCGATGCGGGCACTATGCGCAATAACACGAAGCCATTTTCTATCCTGAATAAACAGAAAATGCTTTAGCATAAACAGAATACAAACTGCCTTTCTTATAAGCTTCCGTCTGACTCTCTGTTCCCATCACGATCAAAACGCTAGTAGCAGTTTAGCCAGTGGCTGTAAACGGAGCCTAACCTTTTCCACCGACGAGATTTGAGCGCTTTTAAGTCTTTTGTTATCTAAACGTTTTCTCACTTCAACCATCCTGAAGTGTCCATTATTCTTTGCTACAGAACGACAGTAAATTATTCGTAACTAGCTGCGATCTGCACACTTTTACTCAAAGTGATGTCGCTAGACGAAGTTGCAAGTTGAATTAGCAATAAATGGGTGCACATGGCAACGCACATCAAAGGCGCTTGGCCCTAAAAGCATGACAACCAACATCAGTGCAGCAAATCTTGACGCAATAAACAGTGACACGCGGCGGTTTCACACGGGAGCGAGCGGAGATCAGCGATTTCAGAATTTCAGTTTAAGCTTCCAAGATATTGCACGCGGATAAAATCAATAAGGAAAATCGGCGGCGACAAGAGATACAAGTGAGAGCGGCAGTTTTTGATAGACTTGCACGCCTAAAATAAAGCCTGCATTATCTACCATGCGTTCTGTTGGGAAAAGAGTTTATCTCGAAGCGCTAACACTGATATGCGCAGCAATATTTTCATGCACTTAACGCTACCATAGAGCGGTATATGCTGTGCATACTATTGGAGTTCGTACCTGGAGAATGTCTTGCCCCTGTGCAGAAAATGAATGGTGCAGCCAGGCTGCCAGGCAAAGAGCCAGGCGGCCAGACAGGCAGTTCAAAGAGCCAGGCAGCAACGCAGTCAGTCAGCAATCCAGGCAGGCAGGCAGAAATACTTTATTTGAACATAGGAATTCGGAGCATGCAGGCCTCCGGGTCCCCGCACAAACGCAATGCCCTGAAGTAATTCTTTCATACGTCCACGACACTCGCGGCCTGCTGGGTGGCGATGCTCTGCCTGGCCGGGCCCTCCGAAAACAGCGGTTTGTGCCAGTCCTCCCATTTCTTAGATGCAAATGCCCCGCGAGGGAGTGTCCACCAAGCAAACCAGGATGGACTTCTGTAATAACGACGACATTGCGCGTGAAAGCGATCCGCTTCGGATCCTCTCGTAGCTAGAATGTCGGCCACAACGGAGTTCTCTAATGACCACCTTTTTAGACAGTGATCTCTGTAGGCCTCTTAAGCCAAATTTAATATTGACAAAAGATGGCGCGGAAAAACGAGAACAAGTGCAGACAGCAAAGACGAGTGTTTGTGCCGTAAAAACGAGGTGTTCTTCACTTGATCCATAAAATTTTCCACTTAAAAGCATAAGCCTCAACAGACATCTCGCAGGCAAGCATACCTCCCTAGGACCAAAAAAGAATTGCTTGATTATTGATCCGGTCATTTCAAAGTCATTGAGCAAGGGACAGTCACTTCCTGTTGCCGTCATACCATAAGTGTAAAGTTTTGGCACATCGGCTTAAATATGTAGCAGGGCGTTACAGTATTCCGATTGTAACTTGCGCCCCTAGAAAGTGTACATAATTATTTGTTTCGTTTACCCTGATGGCCAGAGGCATTATGAAGGGGAGTGGTTACATAAATATAAAAGAAACAACATACAAAGCAACAAAGAAATTAGTAATACAGAAATGATGGCTGCTATTCATAAAATATTATCTATTTTGTTCTTGATGTGCTGAATAATAGAAAGTAAAACATTACATACAGTGCAGCAATACTGTGAAAAAATGCAAAAATGTTTGGTTGTACAACGAAGACAATCAGGTGGCCTACTTAAGCAATGTTCTGCAATGTAGTCTTGAAGTTTTGGTTGTCAGCAATGGTAGCGGTTGATGCGGAAAGATGATTCAACTCAGCAGCTGTATGCGGGATGAATGACTGAAACACGGCATTGGATTTGCATAGTGGAATTCAGACTGTTACACTTATCTAACATTGATGAAATGTACTGAGGAGTAGAGACTAGTTCGCCGCGAAAGGAAGAATGATGAAATATCCTGTGAAAAATGAAAGTCTAATGGCTTTACGGTGATATGCTAAAGATGGGAAGCTAATTTAATTTCATTGCAGAAATGTGGAAGTTCGAATATAACTGCTAAGAATAAAACCTGCGTGGTGCTTTTGTACCATTTCTAACGAGTGATTTAGGTTTTGCTGAAAAAGATCCCAAACTGCTGCAGCATACTCAAACTTTGAGTTGATCAGTGACATATATAACTATAGTTTTAAAGAACAAGGTTCCTTAGAGAATTTACGTTTTAGACATGCGAACATGTGATTGGCATTATTAATTAGGTAAGAAGTGTGAGTGGACCAAGTGAGGTTGCTAGTAATATGGACACCAAGATATTCGTAAGATGAAACATCATCTAGGGGGACACAATTAACGTGGAAGGACAGTAGCTGACTAGAATTTCTTCACTCACGCAGAAATTTTCACTTTTTAATGCCTAATTCTTGTGACCAGATTGGCACCAAATAGAGATAGCGCTAATGTTGTGGCAAAGACGACGACGAAGTGTGCAGTGGCGTGGGCAGGATCGCTCGCGTTAGGCCAGCAGCCATAAAATCATCCCGTTGCCATCGATCATCGTCTCTCTTTCTTCGGTTGGTCGCCACGTAACATTTGGTGGACCTTGCGAGGTATCATTGACATCCTGGTCTCGGGAGCTTCGGCGTCCTGCGTCAGCCGTAGTCTTCAGCCGTGAATTCTTGGGCTGCGTCGTTCGGTCGTGCCCCAGCCTTTCAGACCCGAACCGACCGCGCCGTTTCCTCCCCCACGCCCTGTCTCCTGCCAGAGCACTCAACACGACGAACTGAACCCGACGAAAGGACCTGACCTATCGATCCCACCGACCCGAGACGCCGTTTACATCTGAAGACACCATTCTCCTGCCCAGGCCTTCGGCGTGTCCTGGGCCTCGACTGTGGGCTCTTTGCGAGCTGCAGCCCGGAAGCTTCAACACCAGGAACCATTCAGCCATCTGATTCATCGTTGCATCCAGCACCTCACCTCTTTTTCGTTAATGTCCAACCATTTTCTAAGCCCGTAACCACTTCGCGCGTCTTTTACACCGATCGGGACGATCGCTCGGTTGCCCCGGGTAGTGTGGCAAAGACAACGAGGAACTGTGCAGTGGCGCTGGCAGGAGCGCTCGCGCTTGGCCAGCAGCCATTAAGTCCTCTCATTGCCATCGGTCATCGAGTGTTTTTCTTCGGCTGGCAGCCGCGTAACAATATCTGCTTGAAGAGAAGGTATGTCATTGTCACTTATTTTATTGAAGATCACGCAATATTCTGCGAATAAGTGAACATTATAGAAAAAAGAAGGTAGATCATTAGTAAAATTTAAAAAAAATAAGGACCAAGTACAGGACCTTGAGGTACACCAGACTGCACTCTACAAGGCTGCGAGGTTAAGTTAAACAAATTGTGAACAGTTAGAAAAAAGCACTTCATCCAAGCAAGCTGTTTGGGATCGATGTTAAGTCCATTTAACTTAAACAATAGAAGGATAAGGCACACTTTATGAAATGCTTTCGAAAAATCAAAAATATACAGTCGACAAGTGAACAGCGGTCAAGGATGACGTCTAGCTTATGACAAGTTGTGTAAGATACTAGGTGCACAGGTGGATAGAAGAAGGAGGCGAAAGGACAGCACGAAGTGCAAAAAAAAAGCGCAGCATCAAACACAAAGCTCCGTTCGTTACGTGTGCGAAGGGGTGTTCTGTTCAGTTAGCAGTTACCTTGTGGCGCACTACACATCGGCCAAACCAGATGATGCAAGGCTGAATGGTGGGCCAGTTGGCATGACATGTCGAAGAATAATTTTTACCAGCCGAAAAACACGAGGACCGAACAAAAATTGGTAGTGGGGAAGATGGCAATCTTGCCTTGCATTGTAGCAGATGCCCTGGGAAGTGTTCCCCTCGTTTTAACCAAGTAACCATTTCAGGCCACGAAAAAAACAAGAAAGGCACGTGAAATTCTTGAGGCCTATCTGATAGGTAAACATGGTGATGCTTGCGTCAGTTTCGCGTTTATTGTGCTGGCAACGAAAGAGATTGACTTCTTGAGCGATTAAACGTAGGTTGTCTGCTTGACTTAACGCATGCGTGACGGTTATTCGAAGGAATGACCACATAAAAGATTTCAGTTGTTAGTCCAGCCTTATCCTGTGTAGGTTCGCCACTTTTCCATCGTCTTTTTGCGGCTGGTAAAAATGATTCTTCGAGAAACCAGACGATGCGTCAGCGAATGTGTGGAGAAAACCTAACATTACTCGGGGAGAGATTCCCTTGATAATCTCCCTAAACATTGCCGTACGTCTAGCACAAACGACAAGAAAAAGATAATCCAGCTCAAACCGCTTTTCGACAAGACGACCTTCCTATTGAGACACAGAGAACAACTCACGCGTGAGCTCATGGAAGCCTTCCATATGCGCAACAGGGGAGATAAGTGCACTAGTCAGATTTCCGCCCGCTTCTTTGACAAGGAGTATCTGTTCTTGACAAAATAGTTGGGATTCACGGGGAAACAGATGGTGCTTATGACGGTATTGTTTTGTTCTTGTTGGTTTTCCTCTTATTCGAGCATCAGTCTGGAATAGACCTTAAGTTGTGAGTATCGCTCGGTCTTTGGCTGTTTACGGTTCTCCTCGTTTTTCCACGCCAACTTGTTCAGTATACATGTCGACCAACTAGCCCTCCTTTCTGCTCTCCTAGCCTTTTTTATGACATCTGCGCCTGTTTAGCAAGCATGGCCAGAGTCAGATCGTTTTCTCTTCTTCAAAATCTGTAACACAGATTGAAGGTGGTGCGAAGACGTTTTCAGTGGCGTTCAAAAAAAAAGGTAACGCATACAGGTCCATTAAAAGAGGCGTAATTATATTTACGGACTAATAGGACTGGTAGCAGTGTGACTAATTCCGGACAAGCCCACTATGGAGCTAACAGGTGGCTCCCTACTCCCTCTGTGCTTAATATACAAGTCAGTATAGCTAACCTAGGCGATACAGCTATACTGGCGATAACAAAGGCGATACAGCGATACACAGGCGACACTGGCAATATAGCTAACACAGGACTCACTATATTGCAAATGCGTATGAAGATAACGTTCATGTAGGCTATGTGATTGTTTTCCGCTCTAAGGAATTATCAGTACATGCAAGTGAATTTGAGCCGCTCAAACGGAACTACCAGTACATGTGTTGGGCACCTCAGATGAAAATAGTGGCGTTGCTTGCGAAGATGTTGCGAGTCCTTTTTAGAAGGCGCACAATCCTTCCTTCATAACAAGTTTTGAGACATGCTATTTTGACGGGCTGGAGAATATTTCTGGGTTGGAGTAAGTACACATATATTTCGGTATGTCTACAGTTTCGAGCATAAAAAGTAATCATTCAACCTTTCTAAGACTGTGTAACTACGAACGTGGTTGTGCCATCAAGCGCTGTGATATTAACACGATCTGATTTTTCGCCGCCTTAGTTTATGCGTGTACTATGCGGAATAACACATAAAGCAATTTTCTATCCTGAATAAACAGAAATTACTTTAGAATAAACATAATACGAACTGTTCTCCTTCTTAATATTCTTCGTCTGACGAACTCTGTTCCCATCACGATCAGAACGCTAGTAGCATTTTAGAGCAGTGGTTATAAACGGAGCCTGACCTTTGCCACCGACGAGATTTGAGTGGTTTTTAACTCTTCGCTTGGTCTTTCTTTTCTGCGTTAATAACTGCCCAACTTTTTGAAGAGAGCGGAGGGTAGGTCCGCCGGGTTGATAAACCAGAAAGGCGCCCAGACGAGACTGAGGAAGAAAAGAAAAAGTTCTCTTTGTAAATGTGTTCCGACCTACTGCTGTTTGTTGTTTGAACGGTTTCTCACTTTAACCATCCCAAAGAGTCCATTATTCTTAAGTACAGCACAACAGGAATTTATTCGTAAATACCAGCACTCTGCGCACTCTTTCTCAAAGTGATTTTGATAGCCGATGTCGCATTTTTAAATTAGAATTAAAATTGGTGCACATGCCAACGCACATGAAAGGCGCTTGGCTGTAAATGTCTGACAAGCCAGCATGAATGCAACAAATCTTGGTGCAATAAACAGTGACACGCGACTGTTTCGGCACGTGTGCGAGCGGAGCTCAGCAAATTCAGAATTCCAATTTCAGCTTCCAGTCTATTGCACACGGATAAAATAAAATAAGGAAAACCAGCGGCGACAAGAGGTACAAGTGAGATCAGCAGTTTATGAATTGCACGCCTAGAATAAGGCTTGCATTCTCCACAATGCGGTCTAGCGGGGAAAGGCTCTCTCGAAGTGCTAACTCCGGCATGCACAGAAAGGTTGTCGTGCACTTAACGCTACCATTAAGCTGTATATTCTGTGAATAGTATTGGAAATCATACCTATAGAATGGCTTGCCCCTTTGCAGAAAAAGAATAAGGCAGACAGGCAAGCAACCAGGCAAAGAGCCAGGCAGTCAGGCAGCTAGACAAAGAGACAGGCAGCCATGTAAACAGCCAAGCAGACATGCAGCCAGGCAGGCAGCCAGGCAGGCAGGGAGATAGAAACACTTTATTTGAACAAAGGAATTCGAAGCATGCAGCCCCTGGATTTCCGCACAACCGCACTGCCCTCAAATAATTGTTTCAAACGTCCACAATACTGGCGGCCCCGAGGGTGGCGATGGTCGGCCCGGCAGGGTCCTCTGAGCACAGCAGTGTATGCCAGTCCTCGCAGGTCTTTATATACTCAGACAACAAGAGGGAGGGTCCACCGGGCAAACCAGGAGGGTCCTCTGTAACGTCACGCAAACATCGCGCGTCCAATTGATCTGCTTCGGATTACCTCGTACCTAGAATGTCTGACACAACGGAGTTCTGAAATGGCCAGCTTTATAGACAGTGATTATTGCAGGCCTCATTAAAGCAAATTTAGTTTCGAGAAAATGTTGGCGCGGAAAAACGAGAACAAGCGTAGACCGAGAAAGACGAGCGTTCCTCTAGTAAAAACGGTGCTGTTCACTTGATAGGCTCAATTTTTCACTTTAAGGCTCACGCTCAACAGCCATCAGGCAGGTAAGCGTACCACCTTAGTCCAAAGAGCACTGCTTGATTATTCATCAGGCAATTCCAAAGTCATGGAGAACGAGACGGTCACTTCCTGTCTGAAGGCGGCCATCACCACGTCCTTCCAAAATGCAGTCAATGAAAGCGTTACGTGCCTAGTTGAAAAGGATAAAATGGAAAGGGTACCCTCAGCATGTAATCGTGTAAGCTTGTGAAAGGTTGGTAAGGTGGATCAAGGCTGTATCGCGACCCAAACCCCGTTAAACGGAGCGTCGAAAAGCTGCCCTTATGCCATACGTGCACAGATTGGTTCATGGGCGTAAAATGTAGATGGACTAACGTTAAAGCATTCGGACTGTGTTTTTCGCCCCTATAAAGTTGTGATTAATTTGTTCACAGGTGCACTGCCGGATGGAAGAAGGAGGCTGAAAGGACAGCATGACAGAGAAAAATTGATGTGTCATCAAACACAAAGCTCCGTTCGTTAAGCGTGTCAGGGGGGAGGGGGGCTTATATTCAAATTTCCCTTATCTTGCGGAAAGTATACATCAGCAAAACTGGACAATGCGTCAGAGAAAGATTAGGATAGCCCCGAAGATTATTCGGGATAGATTCCCTTGATAGTTTTCCTAAATATAGCGGCATGTGTCGCACAATCGACAAGAAAAAGGAAATCCAGTGCCAACCGCTTTTCGACAAAACGACCTTCCTATTCAGGCACAGGTTTCAACTCGTGCGTGAGCTCATGGAAGCTTTCTGTATGATAAACAGAGGAGATAAGTGTATTAATCAGATTTAGGTCCGCTTCTCTGATAGGGAGTATCTGTTCATGAAATCATTGGGCTTCAAGGCGTAACAGGCAATGTTCATGGCATTATTGTTTTGTTCTTTTTGTTTTTCTTTTTATTCAAGCATATGTCTAAAATAAACCTTCAGTGGTGAGTATCGCTCGTATTTGTTTGTTTACTCTTGTCATCGTTTTTCCACGCCAACTTCTTGTATGCATATCAACCAACTAGCCCAACTTCCTGCTCACCTGGTCTTTTTTTAAAGACATCTGCGCCTGTTTTTCAAGCATGGGCAGAAGCCCATCGTTTCATCTTCTTCAAAACCTGTAAAACAGATTGAAGGTTGTGCGAGGACGTTTTACAGTGAAGTTCAAAAAATATCGAACGGATACAAGTGCAATAAAACAGGCGTAATCATTTTTATCACCTGATAGGACAGCAATGAGTGTTATTAATTCGCACAAGCACACTCTGTAGCTAACAGGTGTGCTTACCATACACGGCAGTATAGCTAACCCAGGCGATACAGCTATACTAGCGATAACAAAGGCGATACATAGGCGAAAAAATTGATATACCTATGTCAGGACTCACTATATTGCTAATGCGGATGGTAAAATGATTCAGGTAGGTAAAGTGATTGTGTGCCGCTCTAACTGAACTATCAGCGCAGATGTTGGGCACTAAAGCTAAAAACAGCGATGTAGCCTGCGAAGCGGCTGCGAGTCTTTTTTAGAAGGCGCATGATATCCTTCCTTCATAGCAAATTTTGAGAGCTGCTATTTTGAGGGGCAGGAGAATATTTCTTGCTCGGAGTAAGCACCCATATATTTCGATATGTCCACAGCTTCGAGCACAAAAAGTAATCATTCAACCTTTCAAAGGCTGTGTAATAACAAACGCAGTTGTACCATCAAGTGCTGCGACTTTTAGCATCACCTTTGATATTTCGTCGCCTCCTTTGATGCGAGCACTATGCGCAATAACACACGAAGTCATTTTCCATCCTGAATAAACAGGAAATGCGTTAGCATAAACAGACTACAAACTGTTTTTCTTGTAAACTTCCGTCTGACAAACTCTGTTCCCATCACGTTCAAAACGCTAGTAGCAGTTTAACCAATGGGCGTAATTGGAGCCTAACCTTTTCCACCGACGAGATTTAAGCACTTTTAACTGTTTTGTTCTCTGAACGTTTTCTGAATTCAACTATCCCAAAGTGTCCATTATTCTTTGGTACAGAACGACAGTAAATTTTTCGTAAACAGCTGACGATCTGCGCACTTTTACACAGTGATGTCGATAGCCGAAGTTGCATTTTGATTTAGCAATAAATGAGTGCACTTGGCAACCACTTGGAGGCGACTCCAGACGCGATCCTTCATGGCGCCATACCTGTTGTCAAAATTCTACCACGGGGAATACGACCCTGCATGTACATTATGTGGTGATTTAGCCACTTATGATCACCTATTGTGGAATTTTAAAGAGGAGGCGCCCCCGAAATCTCTAATACAGGTTCCTACTCTCGAGCAGTGGGAGGCCGTGTTGGTCAGCTCAGACTTGGGAGTTCAAACCCGGGTCATTGAGTGGGCTAACAAGGTTGCTGTCAGCCTTGGACTGATGGGCACCTAGCACGGATCGTCCGCATTCTGCCTTTTGTGACGAATTAAATGTTTTCCAACCCAATGGCAACGCACATGAAAGGCGCTTGGCTTTAAAAGCATGATAAGCCAACATCAATGCAGCAAATCTTGACGCAATAAACAGTGACACGCGGCGGTTTCGGCACGTGAGCGAGCGGAGGTCAGCAATTTCAGAATTTCAATTTAAGCTTCCAAGAAATTGCACACGGATAAAATGAAATAAGGAAAATTGGCAGCGACAAGAGATACAAGTGAGACCGGCAGTTTTTGATAGAATTGCACACCTACAATAATCCCTGCATTCTCCACCATGCGGTCTACTGGGAAAAGAGTTTATATAGAAGCGCTAACTCCCATATGCGCAGCAGTATTTTCATGCCTTACGCTACCATCAAGCGGTATATGCTGCGAATACTATTAGAGATCAAACCTGGAGAATGTCTTGCCCCTGTGCAGAAAATGAATGAGGCCGCCAGGCTGCTAGGCAAAGAGCCAGGCGGCCAGGCAGGCAGTTTAAAGAGCCAGGCAGCCACGCTGGCAGCCAGTAATCCAGGCAGGCAGGCAGAAATACCCAATTTTAACATAGAAATTCAGAGAAAGCGGCACCTGGGTCTCCGCACAACCGCACTGCCTTCTAAAGATGTTTTTTTCAAACGTCCTCAAAAATGGCGGCCCTGCGGGTGGTGATGGTCTGCCTGGCCGGGTCCTCCAAGCACAGCAGGTTGTGCCGGTCTTCCCAGCTCTTTAGATGCTCATCCGCCGCGGGGGGAGCGTCCACCCGGCATACCAGGAGGAACCTCTGTAATAACACAAACATTGCGCGAGGAAGTGATCTGCTTCGGATCATCTCGTACCTAGAATGTCGGCCCCAACAGAGTTCTCAAGTGTCCAGCTTTATAGAGAGTGATGATGTTAGGCCTCAATAAAGCAAAATTATTATACAGGAAGTTTGGCGCGGAAAAACTAAAACAAGCGTAGACAGACAAAGACGAGCGGTTCTCCCGTATAAAAACGCAGGGCTCGTCACTTGATAGATTCACTTTTACACTTTCAGGCATAAGTCTCAACATTCATCAAGCACGAAAGCACACCACTCTAGGCCCAAAAGCAACGCTTTATTATTCATCCGGCCATTCCAAAGTCATGAGGTACGAGACAGTCACGTCCTGTCTGAAGGCGGCCATCACGACGTCTTCTCCACATGCAATCAATGAAAGCGTTACGCCTCCGTTGAAGAGGCTAAAAGGCAGTGGGTACCCTCAGCATGTATTCGTTTATGCTTGCGGAAGGTTCGTAAGGTGGATCAAGGCATTGTCGCGAACCAAACCTCGAGAAACAGAGCGTCGATGTGTTGCCTTCATGTAACACGTGCAAATATTGGCACATGGACTTAAAATGTAGCTGGGCGTTAAAGCATTCCGATTGTGTTTCCCACCCCTCTAAAGTTGGGATCAGTCAGTTTACAGGTGCACAGCCGGATGGGAGAAGCAAGCGAAAGGGCGGCACGGCAGAGAAAAAATGCTGCAGCATCAAACACAAAGCTCCGTTCCTTAAGTGTGCCATGGGGGAGGGGGCGGTTGAATTCAAATTGCCGCTACCTTGCGGAGAGTATTCATCGCCAAAAAAGGACGATGCGTGAACGAAAGATTAGGAGAACACCGAAGATCCAGTGCAAACCGCTTTTCGACAAAACGACCTTCCTTTTTAAGAACAGGAATCTACTCAGGCGTGTGCTCATGGAAGCCTTCCTTATGCACATCAGTGGACAAAATTGCATTAATCGTACTCCCGTCCGCTTCTCTGATAGGAAGCATCTGTTCTTTAAATCTTTGGGCTTCGCGACGTACACAGGCGATAATCATGACATTGTTGTTTCGTTCTTGTCGTTTTTATTTTTTTTTCGAGCATATGTTTGGAATGAACCTTCAGTTGTGAGTATCGCTCGTCTTTATCTGTTTACTCTTTTACTCTTTTCATCGTTTTTGACGCGAACTTCTTCAGTATGCATATCAACCAACTAGCCCTACTTTCTGCTCGCCATGTCTTTTTTATAACATCTGCGCCTATTTAGCAAAGGTATGGTCAGAGTCATACCGTTTTTTCTTTTCAAACTCTTGAAGGTGGAGCGACGACGTTTTACAGTGGCCTCCAAAAAAAAAGACCGGATACAGGTGAATTAAAAACAGGCGTAATCCTTTTTCTCACCTAATAGGACTGGAAACTGATTAATCCGCACAAGGACATGCTGGAGCTAACAGGTGGCTCTAAACTCCCCCTATGCTTACTATACAAGGCAGTATAGCTACCCAGGCGATACAGCTATACTGGCAATCACATGGGCGATACTGCGATACACAGGTGACACAGGCGACACAGCTAACACAGGACTGACTATATTGCCAATGCAGATGGAAAAAAGATTCAGGTAGGTTAAGTGAATGTGAGCCGCTATAACGGAACTAAAGGAAAATAAGGGTGTAGCCTGCGAAGGTGCTGCGAGTCCTTTTTATTAGGCGCACGATGCTGGCTTCATAGCAAGTTTGAGAGCTGCCATTTGGAGAGGCACGAGAATATTTCTTGCTTGGAGTAAGCGGCTATATATGTCGACGTGTGTACAGCTTCGAGCATGAAAAGTAACCATTTAACCTGTCTAACGCTGCGTAACCAAAAACGCAGTTGTGCCATCTGGCGCTGCGGCATTTAGCATGACCTTTGATATTTTGTCGCCTCACTCTATGCAGGCACAATGTGGAATAACACATGAAAAATTTTCTCCCCTGAATAAACAGGAAATCCGTCCGCATCAAAATAAGACACACAGTTTTTCTTCTTAATAAACTTCGTCTGACGAATTATGTTCCCGTCAAGATCAAAACGCTAGGAGCAGTTTAGCCAGTGGCTATAAACGCCGCCAAATCTTTGCCACTGGTGAGATCTGAGCAGTCTTTAACTCTTTGCACTTGTTCTTTCTTTTTTGCGTCAATAACTTCGCAACCACTTGAAGAGAGCGAAGGTTACGTGCACTGGGTTGACAAATAAGAAAGGCGCCCAGACTAGGCTGAGAAAGAAAAGAACAAGTAATCTTTATTATTCTCATCCGACGTACTGTTGTTTATTGTCTTAACGGTTTCTTACTTCAACCATCCCGACGTGTCCATTATTCTTAGGTGCAGCACGACAGGAAATTATTCGTAAATAGCCGCGCGCTGCGCACTTTTACTCCATGTGATGTCGATAGCCGAAGTCGCATTTTGAAATTAGCAATAAAATGGGTGCACCTGGCATAGCACATGAAAGGCGCTTGGCTGTGAATGCATGACAAGCCAGCATCCTTTCAACAAATCTTGACGCATATAACAGTGACCCCCGGCTGTTTTGGCACCTGTACGAGCGGAGCTAAGCGATTTGAGAATTGCAGTTTCAGCTGCGCAAGCTACTGCAAACGGATGAAATCAAATTGTCAAAACCGGCGTCACAAAATACAAGTCAGGGCGGCAGTTTTTGATGGAATAGCACGGCTTGAACAATGCCTGCGTTCTCCACTCGTTTGACAAGAGTTTATCTCCAAGTGCTAACTCCGACATGCACAGAAAGGTCATCATGCACTTAACGCTACCATCATGCTGTACGTACTGTGAACACTATTGGAATTCATGCCAGGAAAATGTCTTCCCTCTGTGCAGAAACTGAATGAGGCAGGCAGGCAGGCAGGCAGGCAGGCAGGCAGGCAGGCAGGCAGGCAGGCAGGCAGGCAGGCAGGCAGGCAGGCAGGCAGGCAGGCAGGCAGGCAGGCAGGCAGGCAGGCAGGCAGGCAGGCAGGCAGGCAGGCAGGCAGGCAGGCAGGCAGGCAGGCAGGCAGGCAGGCAGGCAGGCAGGCAGGCAGGCAGGCAGGCAGGCAGGCAGGCAGGGCAGGCAGGGCAGGCAGGGCAGGCAGGGCAGGCAGGCAGGGCAGGGCAGGGCAGGGCAGGCAGGCAGGGCAGGGCAGGCAGGGCAGGCAGGGCAGGGCAGGGCAGGCAGGGCAGGGCAGGGCAGGGCAGGCAGGGCAGGGCAGGCAGGGCAGGGCAGGCAGGGCAGGCAGGGCAGGGCAGGGCAGGGCAGGGCAGGGCAGGGCAGGGCAGGGCAGGCAGGCAGGCAGGCAGGCAGGCAGGCAGGCAGGCAGGCAGGCAGGCAGGCAGGCAGGCAGGCAGGCAGGCAGGCAGGCAGGCAGGCAGGCAGGCAGGCAGGCAGGCAGGCAGGCAGGCAGGCAGGCAGGCAGGCAGGCAGGCAGGCAGGCAGGCAGGCAGGCAGGCAGGCAGGCAGGCAGGCAGGCAGGCAGGCAGGCAGGCAGGCAGGCAGGCAGGCAGGCAGGCAGGCAGGCAGGCAGGCAGGCAGGCAGGCAGGCAGGCAGGCAGGCAGGCAGGCAGGCAGGCAGGCAGGCAGGCAGGCAGGCAGGCAGGCAGGCAGGCAGGCAGGCAGGCAGGCAGGCAGGCAGGCAGGCAGGCAGGCAGGCAGGCAGGCAGGCAGGCAGGCAGGCAGGCAGGCAGGCAGGCAGGCAGGCAGGCAGGCAGGCAGGCAGGCAGGCAGGCAGGCAGGCAGGCAGGCAGGCAGGCAGGCAGGCAGGCAGGCAGGCAGGCAGGCAGGCAGGCAGGCAGGCAGGCAGGCAGGCAGCAGGCAGGCAGGCAGGCAGGCAGGCAGGCAGGCAGGCAGGCAGGCAGGCAGGCAGGCAGGCAGGCAGGCAGGCAGGCAGGCAGGCAGGCAGGCAGGCAGGCAGGCAGGCAGGCAGGCAGGCAGGCAGGCAGGCAGGCAGGCAGGCAGGCAGGCAGGCAGGCAGGCAGGCAGGCAGGCAGGCAGGCAGGCAGGCAGGCAGGCAGGCAGGCAGGCAGGCAGGCAGGCAGGCAGGCAGGCAGGCAGGCAGGCAGGCAGGCAGGCAGGCAGGCAGGCAGGCAGGCAGGCAGGCAGGCAGGCAGGCAGGCAGGCAGGCAGGCAGGCAGGCAGGCAGGCAGGCAGCAGGCAGGCAGGCAGGCAGGCAGGCAGGCAGGCAGGCAGGCAGGCAGGCAGGCAGGCAGGCAGGCAGGCAGGCAGGCAGGCAGGCAGGCAGGCAGGCAGGCAGGCAGGCAGGCAGGCAGGCAGGCAGGCAGGCAGGCAGGCAGGCAGGCAGGCAAGGCAGGCAGGCAGGCAGGCAGGCAGGCAGGCAAGGCAAGGCAGGCAGGGCAAGGCAAGGCAGGCAGGCAAGGCAAGGCAGGCAGGCAGGCAGGCAGGCAGGCAGGCAGGCAGGCAAGGCAGGGCAGGCAGGCAGGCAGGCAGGCAGGCAGGCAGGCAGGCAGGCAGGCAGGCAGGCAGGCAGGCAGGCAAGGCAGGGCAGTTCAGGGCAAGGCAAGGCAGGCAGGCAAGGCAAGGCAGGCAGGCAGGCAGGCAGGCAGGCAAGGCAAGGCAGGCAGGGCAAGGCAAGGCAGGCAGGCAAGGCAAGGCAGGCAGGGCAAGGCAAGGCAAGGCAGGCAGGGCAAGGCAGGGCAGTTCAGGGCAAGGCAGGGCAGTTCAGGGCAAGGCAGGGCAGTTCAGGGCAGAGCAGGGCAGTTCAGGGCAGAGCAGGGCAGAGCAGGGCAGAGCAGGGCAGTTCAGGGCAGAGCAGGGCAGTTCAGGGCAGGGCAGGCAGGAAGGCAGAAAAACTTTATTTTAACAAAGTATTTCGGAGAATGCGGCACCTGGGTCCCCGCACAACCGCACTGCCCTCAAATGATACTTTCAAACGCCCTCAACACTGGAGGCACGATGGATTCCGATGGTCTGCCCGGCAAGGGTCCTACGAGCACAGTTGGGTGTGCCAGTCCTCCCAGGTTTTTAGATGCTGAGGCCCCGATGGGCAGGGTCCACCTGGCAAACCAGGAGGTACCTCAGTAATAACGCAAACATTGCGCGTGCAATTGATCTGCTTCGGATCACCTCGAACCTAGAATGTCTGCCACAACGGAGTTCTCAAATGACCAGTTTTATAGACAGTGCTGATTGTAGGCCTCATTAAAACTAATTTAATATAGAGAGAAGTGTGCGCGGAAAAACGAAAACAAGCGTAGACAGACAAAGACGAGCGTTTCTCCCGTAAAAAAGCATTACTCTTCACTTGACAGATTCAATTTTCTGCTTTCAGGCATGAGTCTCAACATTCATCAGACAGGAAAGCTTACCAACCTAGGCCAAAGAGCACCGCTTGATTATTCATCCGGCCACTCCAAAGTCATAGAGAACGACACAGTCACCTCCTCTCTCAAGACGGCCATCACTAAGTCTTTCCCAGGTGAAATGAATGAAAGAGTTTCATTCGCGCTGAAGAAGCTAAAAGGCAGTGGGTACGCTCAGCATGTAATCGTGGAAGCTTGTGGAAGGTTCGTAAGGTGGATTAAGGCTTTGCCGCGACCCACACCCCGGGAAAAGAGCTTAGAAGTGCCGCCGTCGTGCCATACGTGCACAGAATGGCACATGACCTTAATGTTTAGCAGGGAGTTAGAGCATTCCAGTTGTGTTTTCCACCTCTCTAAACTTGGGATAAATCTGTTCTCAGGTGCACAGCCGGATGGAAGAAGGCGAAAGGACCGCACGACAGAGAAAAAAAATGCAGCATCAAACAAAAAGCTTCGTTCGTTAGGTGTGCCAGGAGGGAGAGGCGTTATATTCAAATTGCCCTTATCTTGCGGAGAGTATACATCCGCAAAACCGGACGAAGCGTCAATGAAAGATTACAGGAACACAGAAGTTGCTCGGGGAGATTCCCTTGATAATCTCCCTAAACATTCCCGCACGTGTAGCAGAAACTAAAAGAAAAAGAAAATCCAGTGCAAACCGCTCTTCGCCAAAACGACCTTCCTATTCAAGAACAGAGATCAACTCACGCGTGAGCTCGTGAAGCAGTTCCATATGCGCAACAGTGGAGATAAGTGCACTAGTCAGATTTCCATCCGCTTCTCTTACAGGGAGTATCTGTTCTTGACCAAATCATTCGGTTTCACGGGGTAACAGGTGATGCTCATGACGGTACTGTTTTTTTCTTGTTGGTTTTCTTTTTATTCGAGCATCAGTCTGGAATAGACATTAAATTGTGAGTATCGCTCGGTCTTTTATCTGTATACGGTTCTCCTCGTTTTTCCAAGCCTACTTCTTCAATATACATACCGACCAACTAGCCCAACTTTTTCCTCTCCTAGCCGTTTTTATGACATCTGTGCCTGTTTAGCAAGCATGGCCAGAGTCAGATCGTTTTCTCTTCAAAATCTGTACAACATATTGAAGGGGGCGCGAAGACGTTTTCAGAGGCGCTAAAAAAACATAACGGATGCAGGTGCATTAGGACAGGCGTAATCATATTCAAGACCTAATAGGACTGGTAGCAGTGTGATAAATCCGCACAAGCACACTCCGGAGCTACCAGGCGGCTCTAAACTCCCTCCGCACTTACTTTACAAGGCAATATAACTAGTTCAAGCGTTACAGCTATATTGACGATAACAAAAGCGATACAACAATACATAGGCGACACAGGCGATATAGCTAACACATGACTCACTATATTGTAATGTGGATGGAAATAAGGTTCAGGTAGGTTAGGTGATTGTGATCCACTCTAACGGAAATATCAGCACATGTAAGTGAACGTGAGCCGCTCAAACGGAACTACCAGTACCTGTGTTGGACACCTCAGCTGGAAATAGTGGCGTAGCTTGCGAAGATATTGGGAGTCTTTTTTAGAAGGCGCTGGATCCTTCCTTCATAGCAAGTTTTGAGAACTGCTATTTTGAGGGGCTGGAGAATATCTCTTGGTTGGAGTAAGCACCCATATATTTCGGTATGTCTACACTTTCGAGCATAAAATCTGATCCATAAACCTTTCTAAGGCTGTGTAACTACGTACCCGGTTGTTCCATCAAGCTCTGTGACTTTAACATGACCTGTGATATTTCGCAACCTCATTTGATGCGAGAACATTGCGGACTAACACATGAAGCAATTTTCTATCCTGAGCAAACACAAATTGCGTTGGAATAAACATAATACGAACTGTTCTCCTTCTTAACAATCTTCGTCTGACGAACTCTGTTCCCGTCACGATCAGAACACTAGTAGCAGTTTAGGCATCGGTTATAAACGGAACCTAACCTCTGCCACCGACGAGATTTGAGTGGTTATTAAGTCTTGCACTTGTTCTTACATTTCTTACATTTCTGCTGAGCGCGCAGAAATGTCAGAGGCCGAGCGAGCCATAGAAAAGGAGAGAGGTGACGCCATTATTCGAGACCTCAAGCGTCAGTTAGCGGTAGCCGAAGAGAAGCTACGGCAGGAGAAGAAAAGGATTGCAGAAGAGCAACGCTCGCGGAGAGCGGCGCGTGTATTGCAGGAGCCGGCACACGCCCAGCCTTGCTGTATCATCGCCAAGGACGCTGATCAAATGCTGATCGATGAGGCGAATAAAGAGGATAGCAGCAGAGTAGTTCAGTCCGTTCCTATTGAGAACAGACAAGAGGAATCACGGGTTCCTGCAAACAGCGGAGCTGTCGTTAGCGTTGAGGAGCCACACATTGTGCAGTCAACCACGGGTGTTGACACACACCAGCACCCCTTGATCCCTAGAGCGGAGGTGGGCTCTGCGCATGTGCCCGGGAAAAATTCGACCAGCGATCAGACCATGCAGGCCGAATATTGCGAAGCAGCCGAGCATGTGGTTAGTAAGGCTAATGGCGCTGATGAGCGAAACGGCACGGACTGCCTTGCCGGACGGGTTGCCCAGTATGACACGTTGTTGCCAGTAGAAGCGCCAGTAGGCCAGACAGCGTTTGGCGAAAGCGGCGTGTGCGTGCAAACAGCATGCGCATCATTCACAGCTGCGTTGGAGAAGCCAGCCCCACAGCTGGGTAGTCGCGACTGTTTGGAGCCGGAAAACTCGTCTAACGCGGCGATAAGTTGGGCGGAAGATGAGTGGAGTCCCAGCAGCGACGACGGTAAAATTGCTCCACGCCCTGAGAGAAGCAAAGTTACAATGCCGCTTACAGCGGCGAACCGCGACCCATGCTGCGATCTTATTACGGGACTGAGCAACTGGCGGGTCGCAAACCTAGAGGCCGGTGATGATGATTCTAAAAGGCTCTCTCGATATGAGCATTTAGAGCCGTTCGCGGAAGCTTGCGCCCCATATGCGCAGACTGTCGGCGGCTCCACCGAGGTAGAAGATGAGCAATGCAACCGGAGAGCAGGACAAATGCCAGAATGGTGCACGCTGCATCAAGTAATCTCCAGTTTTATGCCATCGGGCCACGTGTTCGATCCTGGTGGATAAAGACAAACGCCTAAAGATCCCAGCCTTAACTCACTCTGCCGGGTGGCGATAGTTGTAAAGATGTACTTGTGGCTCGAGCACACAACGAGGCAGGGGGTGAGAGTGGGGGAACATGAGCAGTTTACTGCTAAAAGACACTGAAGTGATCGGACAGTCTCATGCAGTGTGCTAATTATGTTCTGTGTGAACTGTTTTCCGTTGCGGCGTATATGCCACTTCATGAGAACTGGAGTTGTATGTTTTCTTCATTCGGTATTTACTTCCAGTGTTGTTGCATGTATACTTTTTCTGATTTTACCAGAGGGTTCATTTGTGCTTGTCATCCTGCAAATGGAATGTGTAAACTATGCTTGCTTCTGCATGCCTGAAGGTATCTTCCCTAGCATGTTTTTTTTCTTTTTCTTCCCAATTGTTAGTAGGACGCAGAAACATTTTTTTGTTGGTACAGCGACCAGTGGGGGCCCCGACCCTTTTGCTTTCGCGCGTTTTGTATGTTGTAGAAGGCCGCATTCTTGGCGCTATTGTGGGCTTCGGTATGTTGGGTGTACAGCAAGTGTCCCCCCAACATTCTTGGTGGGGAGGTGTTAAGTGGAAGTCCACAGGGCGAGATGGGACCCCCCCCCCCCCCCGCACCTGTTACCAGGAGCGGTCATTCCCGAGGGGGAATCGAGGAATGTACGTCGAGGCGTGACGCCGGCGCTTAGGGTGAAAGGCGGCACTAATCCTTTCTGTCCAGACGCGTGGCAACCGGTGCATCGAATGCGCATGCAGCGAGCTGCGCATTCCACTGGGCTCGCGACAGCCCACGGGGACAATGCCCCCCCCCCCCCCCCCCCGCACCTGCTTCCAGGAGCGATCATGCCTGGGGCGGGCCCTGGGCTCCGCCCACTAGTACATACGATGCAATTGCTTTGCTATTGGTCTAAATTGGGCGAGAGCTAGATTACTCAAGCTCCGCCCAATTATCGAAGGGGTTAAAACCCGCGGAAAACGACGACTTGGGACGAGCGCGCCGAGTCTCAAGCTCGGCCGTTTTTTACAGCCTTTTTTAAAACAGCCTTTTTTAAACTGCCTTTTACTCACCTGCCTTTTTATGTCAGTGCCGTCTTTAATAAATAAGTTTTGTTCTAAGAAGCTGGAATTGCTGCCCCAACCGGCAACGTGTCGCCGGACGAAGACCTGAAGTACTCTTCGTACTGCTAACCGCCGTTCCCATCGGTAGGAGGGCAGAGGAAAGTTTAACTCTGCGCAAATAACTGCCCAACTATTTGAAGAGAGTGGAGGTTAGGTGCGCCGGGTTGATAAAACAGAAAAGCGCCCAGACGAGACTGAGGTCGTTTTGTCGAAGAAAAGAAAAAGTTCTCCTCATAAAAGTATTCCGACGTACTGCTGTTTGTTGTTTGAACGGTGTCTCACGTCAACCACCCCAAAGTGTCCGTTATTCTTAGGTACAGCACGACAGGAAAGTATTCGTAAATACATGAACTCTGCGCACTTTTACCCAAAGTGATTTCGACAGCCGAAGTCGCATTTTGAAATTAAAAATAAAAAGAGTGCACATGGCAGCGCACATGAAAGGCGCTTGGCTTTAAATGCCTGACAAGCCAGCATCAATGCAACAAATCTTGGCGCAATAAAAACCGGCACGCGGCTCTTTCGGCCCGTGTGCGAGCGGAGCTCAGCATTTTCAGAATTCCAATTTGAGCTCCGAAGCTATTGCACACGAATAAAATCAAATAAGGAAAATCAGCGGGGACAAAATGTACAAGTGAGGGCGGCAGTTTTTGATGGAATTGCACGCCTAGGATAATGCCTGCATTCTCCTCCATGCAGTGTAGTGGGAAAAAGAATTTATCTCGAAGTGCTAACTCCGATATGCACAGAAAGACTTTCGTGCAATTAACGCTACCATAAAGCTGTACATGTTGTGAACACTATTGGAATTCCTACCTGGAGAATGTCTTGCCCTTGCGCAAAAAATGAATGAAGCAGCCGGGAAAGTATCCAGGCTGCCAGGCAAAGATCCAGGCAGCCAGGCTGGCAGGCAGTCAGAAAAAATATATTTGAACATAGTAATTCAGAGAATGCGGCACCTGGGTCCCCGTACAACCGCACTCCCCTCAAATGTTCTTTCAAACGTCGACAACACTGGAGGCCCGGTGGTAGGCGATGGTCTGCCCGGCAGGGTCCTCCGAGCACAGGTGGGTGTGCCAGTCCTCCCAGGTCTTTAGGCGCTCAGACCCCGAGGGCAGGGTCCGCCAGGCGAACTAGGGGGAATTGCTGTAATAACGTAAACATTGCGCGTGGAAGTTGTCTGCTTCAGATCACTGCGTACCTAGAATGTCTGCCACAACGGCGTTCTCAAATGACCAGATTTATAGACAGTGATGATTGTAGGCCTCAATAAATCCGATTTAGTATAGGGAAAGATTCGAGCGGAAAAACGAGAACAAGCTTAGACAGACAAAGAAGAGCGTTTCTCCCGTAAAAACCTCAGTGCTCTTCACTTGACATATTCAATTTTCTACTTTCAGGCATAAGTCTCAAGAGTCAGCCGACAGGAAATCTTACCAACCTAGGCCGAAAGCCCCACTTGATTATTTATCCGGCCACTTAAATGTCATAGAGAACGAGATAGTCACTTCAAGTCTGAAGACGGCCATCATTAAGTCTTTCCCAAATGCAATCCATGAAAGAGTTATGTCCTTGTTGAAGAGCCTAAAAGGCAGTGGGTAACCTCAGCATGTAATCGTGGAAGCTTTTGAAAGGTTCTTAAGGTAGATCAAGGCTTTTTCGCGACCCAAACCTTGGGAAACACAGCGTCGAATTGTTGCCCTCATGATATACTTGCACAGATTGGCATAGACTTAAAATGCACCAGGGAGTTAAAGCATTCCGGTTGTGATTTCTGTTCCCCTAAACTTGGGATAAATCTGTTCTCAGGTGCCCAGCCGGATGAAAGAAGGAGTCGAAAGGACAGAACGACAGATAAAAAATGAATGCAACATCAAACTCAAAGCTGCGGTCGTTAAGCATGCCAGTGGGGAAGTGGAGATTTCGTTCAAACTGCCGTTATCTTGTGGCGCAGTATACATTAGCAAAATCGGACGTTGCATTAATGAAAGATTAGGAGAACACTGAAGATTACTCAGGGGAGATTGTCTTGATTATCTTCCTAAACATTGCTGCACGTGTAGCAGAAGCGAAAAGAAAAAGAAAATCCAGTGCAAACCGCTCTTCGGCAAAACTACCTTCCTATTCACGCACAGAGATCAACTCACGCGCGAGCTCATCGAACCCTTTTATATGAACAATAGTGGAGATAACTGCACTAGTCAGATTTTTGTCCGCTTCTCTGATTGGGAGTATCTGTTCTTGACAAAATTATTGGGATTTACGGGATAATAGGTGATTTTCATGATGTTTCTCTTTTGTTCTTGTTGGTTAATATTTTATTCGAGTATCAGTCTGGAATAGACCTTAAGTTGTGAGTATCGCTCGGGCTTTGTTTACGCTTCTCCTCGTTTTCCCACGCCAACTTCTTCAGTATGCATATAAACCAACAAGCCCGAAGTTCTGCTCTCGTATTCTTTTTTATGACATCGGTGCCTGTTTAGCAAAGGTATGGTCAGAGTCATATCGTTTTCTCTTCTTCTAAACCTGTCAACAGATTGTAGGTGGTGGGAGGACGGCTTAAATTGGCGTTCAAAAAAAGCGAACGGGTGCAGGTGCATTAAAACAGGCGTAATTCTTTTCAGCACCTAATTAGTCAGGCAGTAGGGTGATTAATCCGCACAAGCACACTATGAAGCTAACAGGTGGCTCTAAACTCCCCCTATGCTTACTATACAAGGCAGCATAGCTAACCCAGGCGATACAGCTATACTGGCGATAACACAGGCGAGACAGCGATATACAGGCGACACAGGCGATATAGCTAACAAAGGACTCCATATATTGCTAATGCGGATGGGAATAATATTGAGGTAGGTTACGTGATTGGGTTCCGCTCAAACGGAACTATCAGTAAAGATGTTGGGCAGCTAAGTTGAAAATAGTGGTGCACCTGCGATGATGCTGCGAATCTTTTTTAGTAGGCGCACGATGCCGGCGTCATAGCAAGTTTTGAGAGCTTGTATTTTGAAGGGCGGGTGAATATTTCTTGGTTGGTGTAAGCGTCTATGAATTTTGATGTGTCTAAAGTTTCGAGCATAAAAAGTAATAATTCAACCTTTATAAGGCTGTGATACCACGAACGGCTTTGTGCCATCAAGCGCTGCGACATTTAGCATGACCTCTGATATTTTTCCGCCAATCACTTGATGCGAGCTCTTTGTGGAATAACACAAAAACATTTTCCATCCTGAATAAACAGAAAAAGCGTCAGCATAAACATAGTACGATCTGTTTTTCTGTTGAAAATTCTTCGCCTGATGAACTCTGTTCTCATCACAATCAAAACGCTAGTAGCAGTTAAGACAGTTGCTCTAGACGGAGCCCAACCTTTGCTACCGACGAAATTTGAGTGGTTTTTAGCTCTTGCACTTGTCCTTACTTTTCTGCGTCAATAAGTGCGCAACCATTGAGGAGAGCGAAGGTTACATTGATCGTGTTGTCTAAACAGAAAGGCGCCCAGACGAGACTCAGGAAGAAAGTAAAATCTCTTCCTAAATGTCTTGAGACGTACTGCTGTTAGTGGTCTCAACGGTTTCTCACTCCAACCATACCAAAGTGTCCATTATTCTTAGGTACAGTACGATAAGAATTTATTCGTAAATAGCGGCGCCCTGCACAGTTTTGTACAAAGTGATGTCGATAGCCGAAGTCGCATTTCAAAACTAGCAATAAAATTGGTGCACATGGTAGCGCGCATGAAAGGCGTTTGGGAGCAAAAACTTGACAACCAAATATCATCTCAACAAATCTTTTCTAAATAAGCAGTGATACGCGGCTGTTTCGGCACATGTGCAAGCGGAGCTCGGAAATTTCAGAATCAGATTTTCTGCTTCCAATTTATTGGTCGCGGATAAAATCAAATAAGTAAAATCGGTGCCTGCAAGAGATACACGTGATAGCGGCAGTTTTTGATGGAATTGCACACCTAGAATAATGCCTGCAATCTCCAACATGTGGCATATTGGGAAAAGAGTTTATCGCGTACTGCTAACTTCGGCATGCGCAGACAGATCATCATGCATTTACCGCTACCATCAAGCTGTACACACCGTGAGCACTATTCGAATTCATACCTTGAGAATGTCTTGCCCCTTTGCAGAAAATGAATACCACTGAGCGCAGACTTGCAAACATCCTTCTCTTTAACATGTACCGCCTAATGTTACGGACTAAATCATTTAACGAAGTAAATTTTCTGATAATAGCCTGAAAAATGGCAGACGGACAACAGAGAGAAAATCAACTCCAATATGTTTTATGTATAAGAATTACATGATCTCAGCTACGGCGCAGTAACACTAATTTTTTGAGTGAAAGGAGAGTTCATGGTCCGTGCCGAGTCAAGCCGTCAGCGCTACGCGGACTAACAACCGAAGGCAGCAGGCGTGCCCGGGCATTCAGTGAAAGCAACATATTGCTCTTTGCTCTAGCTTACTGAACGTACAATGGCATCAACAGCAACAGACGTTAAGGAGAAAGTTACAGGCGTGGAGCTTGGTCATGAAGGAATTTATTATTCTTCTATCAAAACTTCATTAGATCGTTCATTGCTTCATTCTGTTTGATGTGATTCATTAGGGCATACTTTACATGAAGTGCAGCTTTTGGGCTATTCAATTGCTTAGGCATTTACTGCACACGAACGTGAATGCGAGCACACCAGTAATCTTTTACTGCACCAAACAATGCAGAAGTACGTGCTGCACGGGTTAAAAGAATTCGAATGCCCCATACACTCTGCTTCATGCAATTAAGCAGTCTAGTAAGAAAAGATTTAAGACAATATTACACACCACTCATGTTTGAGTAACGAAACTTACGTTCTTCTAATGTTTTTATTCTTTCAACACAATTGGCTTATATGGAGCAAGGAAAAGACAGGAACAAAGGACAAAAATTTCCCTGCCGGCTTACAACGCGGGAATAATGTCTTAAATGCCGACAACAATGTCGGGCGGTAATAAACTGTATTTATTTTGTCGTTCAGAAAATGTGCGGATTGGTAATCATGTGTCCTTCTCGTACTTTCTATGTACGAAAAGAGCGCCGACCACCCTACGCCGCCTCTATTCAAACCATAGCGGTTCATCATGATTTGAGTTTTCTTGAGAAGACAAAGGAAACAGTGTGAGGTTTAGGTTTCCAAGGATTCTCAACGTGGGGGCACGTATTGCACAATCTTGTAAAAGTTCTCCGACAACTTCAGTGCTTTTCATTAATGTCTAAGTTGGCCTTGACGGCTGCGCTTTCACTGCTGACATTGCTTTCTCCACGCGAATGCCCGGATAACATGCCTAAGGTGCCGCAAAACAACCAATAATAGGAAGTAAGCTGCATCTATCGCTTTTAATTCCTCGCCTTACCTCCTTTGCCAAAAGTCTTTTGATCCTACGCTACAGAATCCAAGTTTCTGTTTTGCTTGTTCTCGCGTAGTTCATCGTTCTAGCACCCTGTCCGCTCTCCCTCCCAAGGCTGTGTTGTAGCCAAACTGCGTCTTATGCATAGCTCAGGCCTTGCCTCCAATTAACCGGGTCATGCGCAAGCTTTTCTTTTCCCCGCAGACTTTACAGCCTCATCCGCCCGCCTTACTCACCGTTGCAAACTCTTACCTTAGCCTTCTTTCCAGGCAAACCCTTTTCTCCAGGGTTTCTGGCAGCAAGACACGATCTCTCCATACTTGTTACTTTTTGTTTACTGGATGGATGCACTCAGAGTGAAATTGGGAAAAATTGGTCATAAACGTCAATTCTAACCTCCAACTAGCTGCCTTGCTAAGTAAATCAGGGGCCAAACTGCGAAGCGTAATCGAAGAAGTTGGCAGGAAAAACAAAGCGGTGGGAGTGGAATAAGAACATTTAGCTCTGCTATATATGCAACAGTGTGAGGGTCAAACGGCTCAGGCCGAACGGTCGGTCTGCAAGTTATTTTTGTTGTTGCCTCAGAAGGGTCTGCAATTGAACCATGCGCTTCGGTGTCGCCGGCATCCTTCACACCAGGAACGGGACATGTCTGCATAATACAAGGCTAATAAACAATATATAAAACTCTAAAGCAATGATCAACAGTGTGGGAAGGAATCAAGTGTTCGGTATAGGTGGCGAGCTATCGGGAAGCGCAAGTGTGTACATCGACCTTGTGCAGGTAGAGACCACCGATCTTGACCATGAGAGATGAATAGGTACCTCAGTAAGAGAATACTGAAAATAAATATTGGACAGTGATGTGAGTCAGAAGAGAAAAGTGAGAAAAAACAGAAATAGACATCGGGAGGGTGTGTGACGCGAAAGCAACATTACCGATGACACCTTATTTTAACCAAGTAGATTCTAAGAGAGCAGAGACGTTACAGGGGCGTGAAAGGGTCAGGTGAGCAGATGAATTAGGAAGATTGAGGGGATAAGGTCCTCTCAGCTGGCACAAGAACGGGCTAACGCCCAGAATCTGGGAGAGGCATTTTCCGTTCAGTCATCGTAGTCAATCTGATGCTGTGGTCTTAATTTGAAGGTCTCGACATATGGCCAGCAGTCGACGCAGACGTCACCAAGCATCCACTTATTCCACCGGCTAGGGTGATGCAGGAAGTTCTGGTTGGGGCGGAGCGGAGTGTGCTCCGCTGACACAGATGATGAGTGAACCGCAGTCGCCGAGAAGCAGCGATTCAGCCTCGGCACGCAGAGCACCAAGAGTGGATCGCGCTGCCAGCCCAGAGTTGCCATGTGCGTGTGAAGTTTGCCTCAGTCGCACGGAAGAACAGCGTGGCGCCTGTGTGCGTACGTGCGTTCCAGGTGTGGGCATTCAGGAAACCTCACACTTGATAGAATTTTTGGAGCGCTTACTGCAGACTCAGAACGCATAATTATTGTTGGCGATTTCAACTTTGATACAAGTACTGAGTGCCCCAAAGACTACGTGAACCTGTTAAAATCGTACAATTTCAGAAACATGGTTAATACATCTACGCGTGTAAACTACCTCCTCTTCATCTATTATTGATCATGCATTAACAAATATACCGACTGGGGTACGCGCTGGGGTTTACAGCGAACCCATCTGCAATCACCTCCAAATTTTTGTGGCTGTTGACAATGTTATAAAACCAGAGCGTGAAATCAAGAAGTACGTGTCTAAAATAAATTATGCCCTACTACAAGAAAATCTACTGGCTACCACCAAGCTAAACATCGATCCAAGCGAAACCCAATGTATAGTATTTAGCTCACGAGCAACAGCCATTGACTGCCACCAAATTAACATTTTCATTAACGACCACTCACTTGAATGAACACACTTATTTATGTATCTTGCTGTCATTCTAGCTGAACACCTTCACTGCAAAAATCAGACTAGCACCGTCTGTTCGAAGTTGGCTTCTGGCTCTTATGCCTTATTAGTGGCCCGCGGTTTTTTTTAACACCAATACACTGCATACATTGAATTTTGCCCTTATTAACAGCCATTTGATATACTTGGTAGAATCATGGAGTTTGACATACAACACTTACCTTGATCCTATCCACCGATTACAAAAAAGAGCTATCCGAATTATAACACAAACCAGATATACCAAGCCAAGTAAACAACATTCCAGTTATTAAATACCCCTCCTTTTGACCTTTTGCGTACATTAAAGATAGCGGTGTGTGTAACCAACATAGTAAAATATAATCAAATTTTCAATGCCTCCCTGTTTTTCTCGCTTTTCCGACTCACAAGAAGCCTCACACTTAGTAAGTTTAATCTGTCACCGAATATTAACATCTACAGCGAAAGACTGCTGCAGTTTTCAAGAGCGAAGGTTGGGAATGCTTTGCCCCTAGAAAAAACGGTCCCATGAAAGAAATAAAAAATTAGGAAACATACTTTATAAGCCTTATTTGTCCTTTCTGACCGTCGTTTTCAATTTGTGTTTGTTGTTTCATGTTGTTCATGACAGATCATTATTCATTCTTCTGTAAAATGCACACATTTTATATTTGTCCTCATTACGTGCTGCATTGCATGCTGTATTTCTCCTCACTGCATGCTCATTGCATGTTGTATTTCTCGTCATTGCATGCTGTATGAATAAAGAATGCCATTCTCACGCGTGTGTTGTTCCGTGACATAACGCCAACTAAGGAAGGCTCTTCAAACGTAACAGCTTCGAAGGCCCCATAAGAAACGCAGTGCTCTTCAATTGATAGATTCAATTTTCTATTTTCAAGCAGCCAGCCAGTCAGCCTGTCAGCTAGCAGGCAGGCAGAAAAAATTGATTTCAACAAAAAAAAACGAAGAATGCAGGCCCCTGTGTCCCCGCACAACCCCACTGCCCTCAAATGATTGTTTCAACATCCACAACACTGGCGGCCCGGTGGCTGGCGATGGTCTGCACGGCCAGGTCCTCCGTGCAGAGCAGGGTGTGCCAGTCCTCTCATGCCTTTATATGATAAGGCCCCGCGGGGGAGGGTCCACCGTTTAAACCATGACGGACCTCTGTATTAAGTGATCTGATTCGAATCCTCTCGTACCGAGAATGTCGGCCACAACGCAGTTTTCAAATGGACAGCTTTATAAACAGTGGTCATTGAAGGCCTCATTAAGGCAAACTTAATATAGAAAAAGTTGGCGCGGAAAAACGAGGATAAGCGGAGAGAGACAAAGACGAGCGTTTGTTCAATTAAAAACGCAGTGCTCTTCATTTCATAGACTATATTTTTCACTACCAGGCATAAGTCTAAATATTCATCAGGCAGGCAAGCATACCACACTAGGGCCATATAAGCATTGCTTGATATTCTTTCGGTCATTCCAAAGTCATAAAGAATAGGACAGCCACTGCCTGCCTGAAGGCGGCCATCACCAAGTCTCTCACACATGCAATCAATGAAAGCGTTGCGTGCCAGTTGAAGAGGCTAAAAGGAAGTGTCTACCCTCTACATGTAATCGTGGAAGCCGCCATACCATACGTGCACAGATTGGCATATGGACTTAAAATTGTAGCAGGTCGTTACAGCATTCCGATTGTGATTCCCGTACCTCTAAACTTGGGCGCAATCTTTTCACAGGTGCACAGCCGGATTCAAGAAGCAGGCGAAAGTACTGTACGACAGAGAAAAAAAATGAATGAAGCAGCAAACACAAAGCCCCGTTCGTTATGTTTGCAGGGGTGGGGTGGGGGGGTGCTATTGTGTTCAAACTTCCGTTATCTTGCGGCGCGCTATACATCGGCCAAACCGGACGACGCGACAACGAAAAATCAGGAGAACACCGAAGATTAATCGGGATGAGATTCCCTGGATAATCTCCATAAACATTGCGGCACGTGTAGCACAAAAAAGAAAAAAAATAGGCAGTGCACACCGGTTTTGCTGCAAAACGACCTTCGTATTCAGGCACACAAATCAACTCACGCGTGAGCTCATGGAGCCTTCCATATGCGCATCAGAGGAGATAATTGCATTAGTCAGAATTCCGTCCACTTCTCTGATAGGGAGCATCTGTTCTTGACCAAATCTTTGAGATTCTTAGGGTAAGAGCTGATGTTCATGACGCTATTGTTTGGTTCTTGTTGATTTTTTTTTTATTCTATCTTCTGTATGAAAGAAACCTTCTTTCTTAAGTATCGCGCGGGGTCTTTTTCTGGTTACGCTTGTCCTTGTTTTTCCACGCCAACTTCTTCAGCATGCAAATCACCCAACCAGCCCAAATTTCTGTTCTCCTGGTCTTTTATAAGACATCTGTGCCTGTTTAGAAAACATGATCAAAGTCACAACGTTTTCTACTCTTCCGAACCTCTGAAACCGATTGAAGGTGGTACGAGGAAGTTTTACAGTGGCGTTTAAAAGCGCGAACGGATACAGGTGCATTAAAACAGGCATAATCAGTGTTACCACCTAATACGACTGGAAACGGTGTGATTAACTCGCAAAAGCACACTCTGGAGCTAACAGGTGGTTCTAAACTCGCTCTGTGCTTACTATAGTAGGCAGTATAAAGCTTACCTAGGCGATAAAGCTATACTGGCGATAACACATGCTATACAGCGATATACAGGCGACACAGGCGATATAGCTAACACAGGACTCACAATATTGCTAATGCGGAAGGAAATAAGATTCAGGTATTTTAAGTGATTGTGTGGCGTTCTAACGGAACTATCAGTACAGATGATGGGCACCTCAGCTGAAAATAGTGGTGCAGCCTGCGAAGCAGCTGCGAGTCTTTTTCAATAAGCGCACGATGCTGGCTTCATAGCGAGTTTTGAGAGCTGTAATTCTGAGGGGAAGAGAATATTTTTTGCTTGGAGTAAGCGGGCCGATATTTCGATAATATCTACTGATTCGTGTACAATAGGTAATCATTCAACCTTTCTAAGGCTGTGCAGCCACGAACGCAATTGTGCCATCAAGCGCTGCGACATTTAGCATGACCTCTGATATTTCGCCACATCATTGGATTCGAGCACTGTGTAGAATAACACATAAAAAATTTATCGTGAATAAACACAAAACGCATTATCATTAACCTAATAGGAACTGTTTCTCTTATCAACTTCTTGTGACAAACTATGTCTCCGTGACGATCAAAGCGCTAGTAGCAGTTTATCCATTAGCTATAAACTGAGCCTAGCCGTTGCCACCGACGACATTTGCGTGTTTTGTAACTCTTGCACATGTTTGCTGTGTTTTTACGTCATTAACTGCACAACCATTTCAAGAGAGCGGAGGTTACAATCACGACGTTGACAAAACAGAAATGCGCCGAGACGAGACTAAGGAAGAAAATAAAAAGTTATCTTTGTAAGTGTATTCCGACGTACTGGTGTTTGTTCTCTGAAGGGTTGCTCACTTCAACCATGCCGAAGTGTCCATTATTTTTAGGTACAGAACGACAGGAAATTATTCGTAAATAGCTGCGCTCTGCGCACTTTTATTCAAAGTGATGTCGATAGCCGAAGTCGCATTTTGAAATTAAAAATAAAAAGAGTGCACATGGCAGCGCACATGAAAGGCGCTTGGCTGTAAATGCCTGACAAGTCAACATCAACGCAACAAATCTTGGCGCAATAAAAACCCTCACGCGGCTCTTTCGGGCCGTGTGCGAGCGGTGCTAAGCATTTTCCGAATTCCAATTTCAGCTTCGAAGCTATTGCACAAGAATAAAATCAAATAAGGAAAATCAGCGGCGACAAAATGTTCAAGTGAGGGCGGCAGTTTTTGATGTAATTGCACGCCTTGGTTATTGCCTTCAGTCTCTGCCATACGGGTCCAGTGGGCATTGAGTTCAACTCGAAAGGCCAAAACTGACATGCCCAGATAGGTCGATATGCACTTACCGTTATCATCAAGCTGTACACACTGTGAATACTATTTTAATTCATACCCGGAGAATGTCTTGCCCCTGAGCAGAATGTGAATATCACTGAGCGAAGACTTGAATTCATCCATCTCTTTAACAAGTACCGCCTAATGTTATGGTTTAAAACAATTAAACGATGTAAATGTGCTGATAACAGCCTTTAATATGGCAGACGGATAACAGACAGAAAATCAACTCAAATATGTTTTACGTGTGCGACATACATGAGCTCATTATGCCCAGTAACACTTCGATTTTGTTTTGTGAAATAGAAGTTCATGGTCCGATCTGAGTCGACGGCCAATCTTGCACCGTCCGATGCCAATGTTTTAGAGTTTCTTGCCGACATCTACGGGTACAGGCCGCCTTAGCAGCCCGTACCCAAGAAATGGCGTCAGCTATATGGGCGTGGTTGTCGCTTACCAAGTTTTCACAACAGTTTTCTGCTGACTTAAGTTCTGTCCACCTCGACTTCTGCCCTGCAGCGAACGTGACGTGAGGCGAAATATCTGCCATTGCTTATTTTGGGCGACCACGTCGCACAACTTTATTTTTTGCAGTTGTTTCTCGCCAATTCCGAAATGCGATTCTTTTACAGGTGACTGTTCCTTGCTTTGTTTCTTTCTTGAGTAACCATTAAGGAACTGATAAAAGCAGGATACCGCCGCCCTTTTGAAGATGCACTACTCAGACGTTTTGGCAGCTCCTCAGCGTCTTGAAGTTAATACCGCTCCAGGACTTTTTGGAAGCTCCTCAAGGTAACAAAGTAAAAAAAATGTGTCCAAGTATTTTAAGGACTTTCGTCGCTAGTATCCCGTGTTCTCTTTTTGAAATAAGCCCGAGCTGCAAGTACCAGGTCGAATGGAGTGATAAGTAGCAGTGCTAAGCTCTGTACAGTAAAACTGTATGTTTCAGTCAATCTTGCGTAGAATGACACCGCAGATATCATTTTCGTGATATCTCTGCTGCACCGTAGTGATTAGGTAGTGAACGATGATATGAACCATGTGTCCAGGTAATATAAGATTCCTGATTGTCCGGTGAGAGACCCACCGCCACCCTTTGGAATAACGTGCAGGGATGTCTGGGAACTTGTTTATGACTTCTGTGAAGGAAACGAAATTTCTCATCCATTTAACACAAACCGCAGATGGGAGGAAAACATTGGCTCACCTACTTCCTGAGGCGTAATGATGCGGTGTCATCGATTCGCAAACTAGATTGACTTTCAGTGTTCAGAGTCCAGGCATTGTCAAGATCTCCAGTGAAGGAGTAATTTGACCATTTGGAAATAATTTTTTCCGAAGAACAGCTCAGGCCATCTGAAATTTTCAATGCGGACCAGACGCGTTCAAAATGTGCACAGACCTTCGAAGATAATAGCAACTAAAGGTATTTTATTGTATTGGGTTTTAAGGCGCATAAGCAACTCAGGCTATCATGCGCCAAACACATTGTGTAATTTCAAAATTGGGTGTCCTCAGCAACAGTCCTTGTCCGGACAAGGACTCCGAGGAGCACAACAATTCAAAACGAAGACCTCAGCCTTCTTCTCAGGCCTGATAAAATAGATGAGGTGCATCACAGAATGCGTCAAAGCACAGGGTAAGAATTTTTAGGATTAATACTTCTGTAATATTACATTTTGGTTAACATTGCTGCTTCTTTCAGAAAACTAAAACCAGATGAAGTACCTACAATTGGTTTCTCTCCTAAATGTAAATTGCGGTGGAAGAGATTGCGTTTATTGTAAAATACTGTAAAATATTTTTTTTCATAGCCATTCGAGTTCTGTGCACGAGAATAAGATGCGATTTACTGTGAGCTCATCTCCGCATTTCCCACATAAAGATTTGTCTTCATTTGTCAGTAGAAAGTTATGTGTTAGTTGTGTGTGTCCGATGCGCAGGCGGCGTAATTACCTCCATAAAACGTTGCTGATGCTTAATAATAATAATAATTGGTTTTTTGGGGAAAGGAAATGGCGCAGTATCTGTCTCATATATCGTTGGACACCTGAACCACGCCGTAAAGGAAGGGATAAGAGAGGGAGTGAAAGAAGATAGGAAGAATTAGGTGCCGTAGTGGAGGGCTCCGAAATAATTTCGACCACCTGGGGATCTTTGACGTGCACTGACATCGCACAGTACACGGGCGCCTTAGCGTTTTTCCTCCATAAAAACGCAGCCGCCGCGGTCGGGTTCGAACCCGGGAACTCCATGATCCCCATTCTGTCACAATAGGTTTTACTAAATGCAACTTTTTGATTTCTTCACTATTCCGTGTAGACTGTCATTTTTCTTTTAGTCTATTTTTTACTAACTTTATTCATTCTGCCTAGGGTATATACACAGTCCTGAATTCATTATGGCGAGCTTCAACAGCGCACGCGTCAGCTCTCTCGTTTCCTCTAGTTCGAAGATGGCTTGGTATCCAACAGAGCTTAATTAGATGTCCTTGTGTTTAAGCAGTTATTCTGTAATACATTATATCGCCTATTAGAGGTTCTCTCACAGTTCTGGCGTGCAGTGCTGTGATTACACTCAGCGAGTTCTTGTAGATAATGCTGTTTCGAATGTTCTTTTTGACTATTTTTGATGCAACCACCGAACTGGCGTAACATTCGGCTGAGAAAATTTACGCGCAATGGTGCAAACTGACTAACCTTTAACATTTATCTGGCTCTACAGCACTTCCAAGGTAACGTGCCGTTTTAGAACCGTCTGTATAAAATGCCGTGTATTCTTTGCACTTTTCGTCTACCGCTAAAAATTCCTGTAATATATGTTCACGTGGTTTTATTTTTATGAAATTGGGTCAGTGTGTTGTCCCCTACAGTGGGAAAGGTGTACCAAGGTGGCAGCAGTTCGGGTCTCTGGGCAACATCAGGCAGTGTGTCCAGAATACCTAATTCCTGGAAAATGTCTTCAAAACGGAGGATATGAGGTCTCGTTGCTTTCTGTTTGTTACTGAAAAGCTGCTTAGATGGGCGCTTCGTAACTATGAAGTGGCAGAGAAGTTTTCGTAGTGAACGGATTTTTAGGACGCATGCACATGTGAGCATGGCTCTTCTGCGAGGGGTGATACGTTTATTCTACATATAGACTTTTATGGGCGATGTCCTCTATGCGCCGCTGGCAAGGCGCAGACCTGAGTTTTATGCTCGATCTAACTGCTTCAAGTAGGACGGCCGAGCTGAAATGTACACTATAGACCGATAATCTATGCAACAGCAAACTATGCTGCGGCAGATGTGTAACGGCAGGTCTTATCATACCCCCAGCGTTTACGTGAAAGCACCTTTAAGATATTTAATGATCGAGAAGATTTTTTCAGGTTCTTTTTG
>JARKHS020017460.1:0-87500 GCA_030143305.2 Amblyomma americanum
GTCGCATTTTGAAATTAAAAATAAAAAGAGTGCACATGGCAGCGCACATGAAAGGCGCTTGGCTTTAAATGCCTGACAAGCCAGCATCAATGCAACAAATCTTGGCGCAATAAAAACCGGCACGCGGCTCTTTCGGCCCGTGTGCGAGCGGAGCTCAGCATTTTCAGAATTCCAATTTGAGCTCCGAAGCTATTGCACACGAATAAAATCAAATAAGGAAAATCAGCGGGGACAAAATGTACAAGTGAGGGCGGCAGTTTTTGATGGAATTGCACGCCTAGGATAATGCCTGCATTCTCCTCCATGCAGTGTAGTGGGAAAAAGAATTTATCTCGAAGTGCTAACTCCGATATGCACAGAAAGACTTTCGTGCAATTAACGCTACCATAAAGCTGTACATGTTGTGAACACTATTGGAATTCCTACCTGGAGAATGTCTTGCCCTTGCGCAAAAAATGAATGAAGCAGCCGGGAAAGTATCCAGGCTGCCAGGCAAAGATCCAGGCAGCCAGGCTGGCAGGCAGTCAGAAAAAATATATTTGAACATAGTAATTCAGAGAATGCGGCACCTGGGTCCCCGTACAACCGCACTCCCCTCAAATGTTCTTTCAAACGTCGACAACACTGGAGGCCCGGTGGTAGGCGATGGTCTGCCCGGCAGGGTCCTCCGAGCACAGGTGGGTGTGCCAGTCCTCCCAGGTCTTTAGGCGCTCAGACCCCGAGGGCAGGGTCCGCCAGGCGAACTAGGGGGAATTGCTGTAATAACGTAAACATTGCGCGTGGAAGTTGTCTGCTTCAGATCACTGCGTACCTAGAATGTCTGCCACAACGGCGTTCTCAAATGACCAGATTTATAGACAGTGATGATTGTAGGCCTCAATAAATCCGATTTAGTATAGGGAAAGATTCGAGCGGAAAAACGAGAACAAGCTTAGACAGACAAAGAAGAGCGTTTCTCCCGTAAAAACCTCAGTGCTCTTCACTTGACATATTCAATTTTCTACTTTCAGGCATAAGTCTCAAGAGTCAGCCGACAGGAAATCTTACCAACCTAGGCCGAAAGCCCCACTTGATTATTTATCCGGCCACTTAAATGTCATAGAGAACGAGATAGTCACTTCAAGTCTGAAGACGGCCATCATTAAGTCTTTCCCAAATGCAATCCATGAAAGAGTTATGTCCTTGTTGAAGAGCCTAAAAGGCAGTGGGTAACCTCAGCATGTAATCGTGGAAGCTTTTGAAAGGTTCTTAAGGTAGATCAAGGCTTTTTCGCGACCCAAACCTTGGGAAACACAGCGTCGAATTGTTGCCCTCATGATATACTTGCACAGATTGGCATAGACTTAAAATGCACCAGGGAGTTAAAGCATTCCGGTTGTGATTTCTGTTCCCCTAAACTTGGGATAAATCTGTTCTCAGGTGCCCAGCCGGATGAAAGAAGGAGTCGAAAGGACAGAACGACAGATAAAAAATGAATGCAACATCAAACTCAAAGCTGCGGTCGTTAAGCATGCCAGTGGGGAAGTGGAGATTTCGTTCAAACTGCCGTTATCTTGTGGCGCAGTATACATTAGCAAAATCGGACGTTGCATTAATGAAAGATTAGGAGAACACTGAAGATTACTCAGGGGAGATTGTCTTGATTATCTTCCTAAACATTGCTGCACGTGTAGCAGAAGCGAAAAGAAAAAGAAAATCCAGTGCAAACCGCTCTTCGGCAAAACTACCTTCCTATTCACGCACAGAGATCAACTCACGCGCGAGCTCATCGAACCCTTTTATATGAACAATAGTGGAGATAACTGCACTAGTCAGATTTTTGTCCGCTTCTCTGATTGGGAGTATCTGTTCTTGACAAAATTATTGGGATTTACGGGATAATAGGTGATTTTCATGATGTTTCTCTTTTGTTCTTGTTGGTTAATATTTTATTCGAGTATCAGTCTGGAATAGACCTTAAGTTGTGAGTATCGCTCGGGCTTTGTTTACGCTTCTCCTCGTTTTCCCACGCCAACTTCTTCAGTATGCATATAAACCAACAAGCCCGAAGTTCTGCTCTCGTATTCTTTTTTATGACATCGGTGCCTGTTTAGCAAAGGTATGGTCAGAGTCATATCGTTTTCTCTTCTTCTAAACCTGTCAACAGATTGTAGGTGGTGGGAGGACGGCTTAAATTGGCGTTCAAAAAAAGCGAACGGGTGCAGGTGCATTAAAACAGGCGTAATTCTTTTCAGCACCTAATTAGTCAGGCAGTAGGGTGATTAATCCGCACAAGCACACTATGAAGCTAACAGGTGGCTCTAAACTCCCCCTATGCTTACTATACAAGGCAGCATAGCTAACCCAGGCGATACAGCTATACTGGCGATAACACAGGCGAGACAGCGATATACAGGCGACACAGGCGATATAGCTAACAAAGGACTCCATATATTGCTAATGCGGATGGGAATAATATTGAGGTAGGTTACGTGATTGGGTTCCGCTCAAACGGAACTATCAGTAAAGATGTTGGGCAGCTAAGTTGAAAATAGTGGTGCACCTGCGATGATGCTGCGAATCTTTTTTAGTAGGCGCACGATGCCGGCGTCATAGCAAGTTTTGAGAGCTTGTATTTTGAAGGGCGGGTGAATATTTCTTGGTTGGTGTAAGCGTCTATGAATTTTGATGTGTCTAAAGTTTCGAGCATAAAAAGTAATAATTCAACCTTTATAAGGCTGTGATACCACGAACGGCTTTGTGCCATCAAGCGCTGCGACATTTAGCATGACCTCTGATATTTTTCCGCCAATCACTTGATGCGAGCTCTTTGTGGAATAACACAAAAACATTTTCCATCCTGAATAAACAGAAAAAGCGTCAGCATAAACATAGTACGATCTGTTTTTCTGTTGAAAATTCTTCGCCTGATGAACTCTGTTCTCATCACAATCAAAACGCTAGTAGCAGTTAAGACAGTTGCTCTAGACGGAGCCCAACCTTTGCTACCGACGAAATTTGAGTGGTTTTTAGCTCTTGCACTTGTCCTTACTTTTCTGCGTCAATAAGTGCGCAACCATTGAGGAGAGCGAAGGTTACATTGATCGTGTTGTCTAAACAGAAAGGCGCCCAGACGAGACTCAGGAAGAAAGTAAAATCTCTTCCTAAATGTCTTGAGACGTACTGCTGTTAGTGGTCTCAACGGTTTCTCACTCCAACCATACCAAAGTGTCCATTATTCTTAGGTACAGTACGATAAGAATTTATTCGTAAATAGCGGCGCCCTGCACAGTTTTGTACAAAGTGATGTCGATAGCCGAAGTCGCATTTCAAAACTAGCAATAAAATTGGTGCACATGGTAGCGCGCATGAAAGGCGTTTGGGAGCAAAAACTTGACAACCAAATATCATCTCAACAAATCTTTTCTAAATAAGCAGTGATACGCGGCTGTTTCGGCACATGTGCAAGCGGAGCTCGGAAATTTCAGAATCAGATTTTCTGCTTCCAATTTATTGGTCGCGGATAAAATCAAATAAGTAAAATCGGTGCCTGCAAGAGATACACGTGATAGCGGCAGTTTTTGATGGAATTGCACACCTAGAATAATGCCTGCAATCTCCAACATGTGGCATATTGGGAAAAGAGTTTATCGCGTACTGCTAACTTCGGCATGCGCAGACAGATCATCATGCATTTACCGCTACCATCAAGCTGTACACACCGTGAGCACTATTCGAATTCATACCTTGAGAATGTCTTGCCCCTTTGCAGAAAATGAATACCACTGAGCGCAGACTTGCAAACATCCTTCTCTTTAACATGTACCGCCTAATGTTACGGACTAAATCATTTAACGAAGTAAATTTTCTGATAATAGCCTGAAAAATGGCAGACGGACAACAGAGAGAAAATCAACTCCAATATGTTTTATGTATAAGAATTACATGATCTCAGCTACGGCGCAGTAACACTAATTTTTTGAGTGAAAGGAGAGTTCATGGTCCGTGCCGAGTCAAGCCGTCAGCGCTACGCGGACTAACAACCGAAGGCAGCAGGCGTGCCCGGGCATTCAGTGAAAGCAACATATTGCTCTTTGCTCTAGCTTACTGAACGTACAATGGCATCAACAGCAACAGACGTTAAGGAGAAAGTTACAGGCGTGGAGCTTGGTCATGAAGGAATTTATTATTCTTCTATCAAAACTTCATTAGATCGTTCATTGCTTCATTCTGTTTGATGTGATTCATTAGGGCATACTTTACATGAAGTGCAGCTTTTGGGCTATTCAATTGCTTAGGCATTTACTGCACACGAACGTGAATGCGAGCACACCAGTAATCTTTTACTGCACCAAACAATGCAGAAGTACGTGCTGCACGGGTTAAAAGAATTCGAATGCCCCATACACTCTGCTTCATGCAATTAAGCAGTCTAGTAAGAAAAGATTTAAGACAATATTACACACCACTCATGTTTGAGTAACGAAACTTACGTTCTTCTAATGTTTTTATTCTTTCAACACAATTGGCTTATATGGAGCAAGGAAAAGACAGGAACAAAGGACAAAAATTTCCCTGCCGGCTTACAACGCGGGAATAATGTCTTAAATGCCGACAACAATGTCGGGCGGTAATAAACTGTATTTATTTTGTCGTTCAGAAAATGTGCGGATTGGTAATCATGTGTCCTTCTCGTACTTTCTATGTACGAAAAGAGCGCCGACCACCCTACGCCGCCTCTATTCAAACCATAGCGGTTCATCATGATTTGAGTTTTCTTGAGAAGACAAAGGAAACAGTGTGAGGTTTAGGTTTCCAAGGATTCTCAACGTGGGGGCACGTATTGCACAATCTTGTAAAAGTTCTCCGACAACTTCAGTGCTTTTCATTAATGTCTAAGTTGGCCTTGACGGCTGCGCTTTCACTGCTGACATTGCTTTCTCCACGCGAATGCCCGGATAACATGCCTAAGGTGCCGCAAAACAACCAATAATAGGAAGTAAGCTGCATCTATCGCTTTTAATTCCTCGCCTTACCTCCTTTGCCAAAAGTCTTTTGATCCTACGCTACAGAATCCAAGTTTCTGTTTTGCTTGTTCTCGCGTAGTTCATCGTTCTAGCACCCTGTCCGCTCTCCCTCCCAAGGCTGTGTTGTAGCCAAACTGCGTCTTATGCATAGCTCAGGCCTTGCCTCCAATTAACCGGGTCATGCGCAAGCTTTTCTTTTCCCCGCAGACTTTACAGCCTCATCCGCCCGCCTTACTCACCGTTGCAAACTCTTACCTTAGCCTTCTTTCCAGGCAAACCCTTTTCTCCAGGGTTTCTGGCAGCAAGACACGATCTCTCCATACTTGTTACTTTTTGTTTACTGGATGGATGCACTCAGAGTGAAATTGGGAAAAATTGGTCATAAACGTCAATTCTAACCTCCAACTAGCTGCCTTGCTAAGTAAATCAGGGGCCAAACTGCGAAGCGTAATCGAAGAAGTTGGCAGGAAAAACAAAGCGGTGGGAGTGGAATAAGAACATTTAGCTCTGCTATATATGCAACAGTGTGAGGGTCAAACGGCTCAGGCCGAACGGTCGGTCTGCAAGTTATTTTTGTTGTTGCCTCAGAAGGGTCTGCAATTGAACCATGCGCTTCGGTGTCGCCGGCATCCTTCACACCAGGAACGGGACATGTCTGCATAATACAAGGCTAATAAACAATATATAAAACTCTAAAGCAATGATCAACAGTGTGGGAAGGAATCAAGTGTTCGGTATAGGTGGCGAGCTATCGGGAAGCGCAAGTGTGTACATCGACCTTGTGCAGGTAGAGACCACCGATCTTGACCATGAGAGATGAATAGGTACCTCAGTAAGAGAATACTGAAAATAAATATTGGACAGTGATGTGAGTCAGAAGAGAAAAGTGAGAAAAAACAGAAATAGACATCGGGAGGGTGTGTGACGCGAAAGCAACATTACCGATGACACCTTATTTTAACCAAGTAGATTCTAAGAGAGCAGAGACGTTACAGGGGCGTGAAAGGGTCAGGTGAGCAGATGAATTAGGAAGATTGAGGGGATAAGGTCCTCTCAGCTGGCACAAGAACGGGCTAACGCCCAGAATCTGGGAGAGGCATTTTCCGTTCAGTCATCGTAGTCAATCTGATGCTGTGGTCTTAATTTGAAGGTCTCGACATATGGCCAGCAGTCGACGCAGACGTCACCAAGCATCCACTTATTCCACCGGCTAGGGTGATGCAGGAAGTTCTGGTTGGGGCGGAGCGGAGTGTGCTCCGCTGACACAGATGATGAGTGAACCGCAGTCGCCGAGAAGCAGCGATTCAGCCTCGGCACGCAGAGCACCAAGAGTGGATCGCGCTGCCAGCCCAGAGTTGCCATGTGCGTGTGAAGTTTGCCTCAGTCGCACGGAAGAACAGCGTGGCGCCTGTGTGCGTACGTGCGTTCCAGGTGTGGGCATTCAGGAAACCTCACACTTGATAGAATTTTTGGAGCGCTTACTGCAGACTCAGAACGCATAATTATTGTTGGCGATTTCAACTTTGATACAAGTACTGAGTGCCCCAAAGACTACGTGAACCTGTTAAAATCGTACAATTTCAGAAACATGGTTAATACATCTACGCGTGTAAACTACCTCCTCTTCATCTATTATTGATCATGCATTAACAAATATACCGACTGGGGTACGCGCTGGGGTTTACAGCGAACCCATCTGCAATCACCTCCAAATTTTTGTGGCTGTTGACAATGTTATAAAACCAGAGCGTGAAATCAAGAAGTACGTGTCTAAAATAAATTATGCCCTACTACAAGAAAATCTACTGGCTACCACCAAGCTAAACATCGATCCAAGCGAAACCCAATGTATAGTATTTAGCTCACGAGCAACAGCCATTGACTGCCACCAAATTAACATTTTCATTAACGACCACTCACTTGAATGAACACACTTATTTATGTATCTTGCTGTCATTCTAGCTGAACACCTTCACTGCAAAAATCAGACTAGCACCGTCTGTTCGAAGTTGGCTTCTGGCTCTTATGCCTTATTAGTGGCCCGCGGTTTTTTTTAACACCAATACACTGCATACATTGAATTTTGCCCTTATTAACAGCCATTTGATATACTTGGTAGAATCATGGAGTTTGACATACAACACTTACCTTGATCCTATCCACCGATTACAAAAAAGAGCTATCCGAATTATAACACAAACCAGATATACCAAGCCAAGTAAACAACATTCCAGTTATTAAATACCCCTCCTTTTGACCTTTTGCGTACATTAAAGATAGCGGTGTGTGTAACCAACATAGTAAAATATAATCAAATTTTCAATGCCTCCCTGTTTTTCTCGCTTTTCCGACTCACAAGAAGCCTCACACTTAGTAAGTTTAATCTGTCACCGAATATTAACATCTACAGCGAAAGACTGCTGCAGTTTTCAAGAGCGAAGGTTGGGAATGCTTTGCCCCTAGAAAAAACGGTCCCATGAAAGAAATAAAAAATTAGGAAACATACTTTATAAGCCTTATTTGTCCTTTCTGACCGTCGTTTTCAATTTGTGTTTGTTGTTTCATGTTGTTCATGACAGATCATTATTCATTCTTCTGTAAAATGCACACATTTTATATTTGTCCTCATTACGTGCTGCATTGCATGCTGTATTTCTCCTCACTGCATGCTCATTGCATGTTGTATTTCTCGTCATTGCATGCTGTATGAATAAAGAATGCCATTCTCACGCGTGTGTTGTTCCGTGACATAACGCCAACTAAGGAAGGCTCTTCAAACGTAACAGCTTCGAAGGCCCCATAAGAAACGCAGTGCTCTTCAATTGATAGATTCAATTTTCTATTTTCAAGCAGCCAGCCAGTCAGCCTGTCAGCTAGCAGGCAGGCAGAAAAAATTGATTTCAACAAAAAAAAACGAAGAATGCAGGCCCCTGTGTCCCCGCACAACCCCACTGCCCTCAAATGATTGTTTCAACATCCACAACACTGGCGGCCCGGTGGCTGGCGATGGTCTGCACGGCCAGGTCCTCCGTGCAGAGCAGGGTGTGCCAGTCCTCTCATGCCTTTATATGATAAGGCCCCGCGGGGGAGGGTCCACCGTTTAAACCATGACGGACCTCTGTATTAAGTGATCTGATTCGAATCCTCTCGTACCGAGAATGTCGGCCACAACGCAGTTTTCAAATGGACAGCTTTATAAACAGTGGTCATTGAAGGCCTCATTAAGGCAAACTTAATATAGAAAAAGTTGGCGCGGAAAAACGAGGATAAGCGGAGAGAGACAAAGACGAGCGTTTGTTCAATTAAAAACGCAGTGCTCTTCATTTCATAGACTATATTTTTCACTACCAGGCATAAGTCTAAATATTCATCAGGCAGGCAAGCATACCACACTAGGGCCATATAAGCATTGCTTGATATTCTTTCGGTCATTCCAAAGTCATAAAGAATAGGACAGCCACTGCCTGCCTGAAGGCGGCCATCACCAAGTCTCTCACACATGCAATCAATGAAAGCGTTGCGTGCCAGTTGAAGAGGCTAAAAGGAAGTGTCTACCCTCTACATGTAATCGTGGAAGCCGCCATACCATACGTGCACAGATTGGCATATGGACTTAAAATTGTAGCAGGTCGTTACAGCATTCCGATTGTGATTCCCGTACCTCTAAACTTGGGCGCAATCTTTTCACAGGTGCACAGCCGGATTCAAGAAGCAGGCGAAAGTACTGTACGACAGAGAAAAAAAATGAATGAAGCAGCAAACACAAAGCCCCGTTCGTTATGTTTGCAGGGGTGGGGTGGGGGGGTGCTATTGTGTTCAAACTTCCGTTATCTTGCGGCGCGCTATACATCGGCCAAACCGGACGACGCGACAACGAAAAATCAGGAGAACACCGAAGATTAATCGGGATGAGATTCCCTGGATAATCTCCATAAACATTGCGGCACGTGTAGCACAAAAAAGAAAAAAATAGGCAGTGCACACCGGTTTTGCTGCAAAACGACCTTCGTATTCAGGCACACAAATCAACTCACGCGTGAGCTCATGGAGCCTTCCATATGCGCATCAGAGGAGATAATTGCATTAGTCAGAATTCCGTCCACTTCTCTGATAGGGAGCATCTGTTCTTGACCAAATCTTTGAGATTCTTAGGGTAAGAGCTGATGTTCATGACGCTATTGTTTGGTTCTTGTTGATTTTTTTTTATTCTATCTTCTGTATGAAAGAAACCTTCTTTCTTAAGTATCGCGCGGGGTCTTTTTCTGGTTACGCTTGTCCTTGTTTTTCCACGCCAACTTCTTCAGCATGCAAATCACCCAACCAGCCCAAATTTCTGTTCTCCTGGTCTTTTATAAGACATCTGTGCCTGTTTAGAAAGCATGATCAAAGTCACAACGTTTTCTACTCTTCCGAACCTCTGAAACCGATTGAAGGTGGTACGAGGAAGTTTTACAGTGGCGTTTAAAAGCGCGAACGGATACAGGTGCATTAAAACAGGCATAATCAGTGTTACCACCTAATACGACTGGAAACGGTGTGATTAACTCGCAAAAGCACACTCTGGAGCTAACAGGTGGTTCTAAACTCCCTCTGTGCTTACTATAGTAGGCAGTATAAAGCTTACCTAGGCGATAAAGCTATACTGGCGATAACACATGCTATACAGCGATATACAGGCGACACAGGCGATATAGCTAACACAGGACTCACAATATTGCTAATGCGGAAGGAAATAAGATTCAGGTATTTTAAGTGATTGTGTGGCGTTCTAACGGAACTATCAGTACAGATGATGGGCACCTCAGCTGAAAATAGTGGTGCAGCCTGCGAAGCAGCTGCGAGTCTTTTTCAATAAGCGCACGATGCTGGCTTCATAGCGAGTTTTGAGAGCTGTAATTCTGAGGGGAAGAGAATATTTTTTGCTTGGAGTAAGCGGGCCGATATTTCGATAATATCTACTGATTCGTGTACAATAGGTAATCATTCAACCTTTCTAAGGCTGTGCAGCCACGAACGCAATTGTGCCATCAAGCGCTGCGACATTTAGCATGACCTCTGATATTTCGCCACATCATTGGATTCGAGCACTGTGTAGAATAACACATAAAAAATTTATCGTGAATAAACACAAAACGCATTATCATTAACCTAATAGGAACTGTTTCTCTTATCAACTTCTTGTGACAAACTATGTCTCCGTGACGATCAAAGCGCTAGTAGCAGTTTATCCATTAGCTATAAACTGAGCCTAGCCGTTGCCACCGACGACATTTGCGTGTTTTGTAACTCTTGCACATGTTTGCTGTGTTTTCTACGTCATTAACTGCACAACCATTTCAAGAGAGCGGAGGTTACAATCACGACGTTGACAAAACAGAAATGCGCCGAGACGAGACTAAGGAAGAAAATAAAAAGTTATCTTTGTAAGTGTATTCCGACGTACTGGTGTTTGTTCTCTGAAGGGTTGCTCACTTCAACCATGCCGAAGTGTCCATTATTTTTAGGTACAGAACGACAGGAAATTATTCGTAAATAGCTGCGCTCTGCGCACTTTTATTCAAAGTGATGTCGATAGCCGAAGTCGCATTTTGAAATTAAAAATAAAAAGAGTGCACATGGCAGCGCACATGAAAGGCGCTTGGCTGTAAATGCCTGACAAGTCAACATCAACGCAACAAATCTTGGCGCAATAAAAACCCTCACGCGGCTCTTTCGGGCCGTGTGCGAGCGGTGCTAAGCATTTTCCGAATTCCAATTTCAGCTTCGAAGCTATTGCACAAGAATAAAATCAAATAAGGAAAATCAGCGGCGACAAAATGTTCAAGTGAGGGCGGCAGTTTTTGATGTAATTGCACGCCTTGGTTATTGCCTTCAGTCTCTGCCATACGGGTCCAGTGGGCATTGAGTTCATCTCGAAAGGCCAAAACTGACATGCCCAGATAGGTCGATATGCACTTACCGTTATCATCAAGCTGTACACACTGTGAACACTATTTTAATTCATACCCGGAGAATGTCTTGCCCCTGAGCAGAATGTGAATATCACTGAGCGAAGACTTGAATTCATCCATCTCTTTAACAAGTACCGCCTAATGTTATGGTTTAAAACAATTAAACGATGTAAATGTGCTGATAACAGCCTTTAATATGGCAGACGGATAACAGACAGAAAATCAACTCAAATATGTTTTACGTGTGCGACATACATGAGCTCATTATGCCCAGTAACACTTCGATTTTGTTTTGTGAAATACAAGTTCATGGTCCGATCTGAGTCGACGGCCAATCTTGCACCGTCCGATGCCAATGTTTTAGAGTTTCTTGCCGACATCTACGGGTACAGGCCGCCTTAGCAGCCCGTACCCAAGAAATGGCGTCAGCTATATGGGCGTGGTTGTCGCGTACCAAGTTTTCACAACAGTTTTCTGCTGACTTAAGTTCTGTCCACCTCGACTTCTGCCCTGCAGCGAACGTGACGTGAGGCGAAATATCTGCCATTGCTTATTTTGGGCGCCCACGTCGCACAACTTTATTTTTTGCAGTTGTTTCTCGCCGATTCCGAAATGCGATTCTTTTACAGGTGACTGTTCCTTGCTTTCTTTCTTTCTTGAGTAACCATTAAGGAACTGATAAAAGCAGGATACCGCCGCCCTTTTGAAGATGCACTACTCAGACGTTTTGGCAGCTCCTCAGCGTCTTGAAGTTAATACCGCTCCAGGACTTTTTGGAAGCTCCTCAAGGTAACAAAGTAAAAAAAATGTGTCCAAGTATTTTAAGGACTTTCGTCGCGAGTATCCCGTGTTCTCTTTTTGAAATAAGCCCGAGCTGCAAGTACCAGGTCGAATGGAGTGATAAGTAGCAGTGCTAAGCTCTGTACAGTAAAACTGTATGTTTCAGTCAATCTTGCGTAGAATGACACCGCAGATATGATTTTCGTGATATCTCTGCTGCACCGTAGTGATTAGGTAGTGAACGATGATATGAACCATGTGTCCAGGTAATATAAGATTCCTGATTGTCCGGTGGGAGACCCACCGCCACCCTTTGGAATGACGTGCAGGGATGTTTGGGAACTTGTTTATGACTTCTGTGAAGGAAACGAAATTTCTCATCCATTTAACACAAACCGCAGATGGGAGGAAAACATTGGCTCACCTCCTTCCTGAGGCGTAATGATGCGGTGTCATCGATTCGCAAACTAGATTGACTTTCAGTGTTCAGAGTCCAGGCATTGTCAAGATCTCCAGTGAAGGAGTAATTTGACCATTTGGAAATAATTTTTTCCGAAGAACAGCTCAGGCCATCTGAAATTTTCAATGCGGACCAGACGCGTTCAAAATGTGCACAGACCTTCGAAGATAATAGCAACTAAAGGTATTTTATTGTATTGGGTTTTAAGGCGCATAAGCAACTCAGGCTATCATGCGCCAAACACATTGTGTAATTTCAAAATTGGGTGTCCTCAGCAACAGTCCTTGTCCGGGCAAGGACTCCGAGGAGCCCAACAATTCAAAACGAAGACCTCAGCCTTCTTCTCAGGCCTGACAAAATAGATGAGGTGCATCACAGAATGCGTCAAAGCACAGGGTAAGAATTTTTAGGATTAATACTTCTGTAATATTACATTTTGGTTAACATTGCTGCTTCTTTCAGAAAACTAAAACCAGATGAAGTACCTACAATTGGTTTCTCTCCTAAATGTAAATTGCGGTGGAAGAGATTGCGTTTATTGTAAAATACTGTAAAATATTTTTTTCCATAGCCATCCGAGTTCTGTGCACGAGAATAAGATGCGATTTACTGTGAGCTCATCTCCGCATTTCCCACATAAAGATTTGTCTTCATTTGTCAGTAGAAAGTTATGTGTTAGTTGTGTGTGTCCGATGCGCAGGCGGCGTAATTACCTCCATAAAACGTTGCTGATGCTTAATAATAATAATAATTGGTTTTTTGGGGAAAGGAAATGGCGCAGTATCTGTCTCATATATCGTTGGACACCTGAACCACGCCGTAAAGGAAGGGATAAGAGAGGGAGTGAAAGAAGATAGGAAGAATTAGGTGCCGTAGTGGAGGGCTCCGAAATAATTTCGACCACCTGGGGATCTTTGACGTGCACTGACATCGCACAGTACACGGGCGCCTTAGCGTTTTTCCTCCATAAAAACGCAGCCGCCGCGGTCGGGTTCGAACCCGGGAACTCCATGATCCCCATTCTGTCACAATAGGTTTTACTAAATGCAACTTTTTGATTTCTTCACTATTCCGTGTAGACTGTCATTTTTCTTTTAGTCTATTTTTTACTAACTTTATTCATTCTGCCTAGGGTATATACACAGTCCTGAATTCATTATGGCGAGCTTCAACAGCGCACGCGTCAGCTCTCTCGTTTCCTCTAGTTCGAAGATGGCTTGGTATCCAACAGAGCTTAATTAGATGTCCTTGTGTTTAAGCAGTTATTCTGTAATACATTATATCGCCTATTAGAGGTTCTCTCACAGTTCTGGCGTGCAGTGCTGTGATTACACTCAGCGAGTTCTTGTAGATAATGCTGTTTCGAATGTTCTTTTTGACTATTTTTGATGCAACCACCGAACTGGCGTAACATTCGGCTGAGAAAATTTACGCGCAATGGTGCAAACTGACTAACCTTTAACATTTATCTGGCTCTACAGCACTTCCAAGGTAACGTGCCGTTTTAGAACCGTCTGTATAAAATGCCGTGTATTCTTTGCACTTTTCGTCTACCGCTAAAAATTCCTGTAATATATGTTCACGTGGTTTTATTTTTATGAAATTGGGTCAGTGTGTTGTCCCCTACAGTGGGAAAGGTGTACCAAGGTGGCAGCAGTTCGGGTCTCTGGGCAACATCAGGCAGTGTGTCCAGAATACCTAATTCCTGGAAAATGTCTTCAAAACGGAGGATATGAGGTCTCGTTGCTTTCTGTTTGTTACTGAAAAGCTGCTTAGATGGGCGCTTCGTAACTATGAAGTGGCAGAGAAGTTTTCGTAGTGAACGGATTTTTAGGACGCATGCACATGTGAGCATGGCTCTTCTGCGAGGGGTGATACGTTTATTCTACATATAGACTTTTATGGGCGATGTCCTCTATGCGCCGCTGGCAAGGCGCAGACCTGAGTTTTATGCTCGATCTAACTGCTTCAAGTAGGACGGCCGAGCTGAAATGTACACTATAGACCGATAATCTATGCAACAGCAAACTATGCTGCGGCAGATGTGTAACGGCAGGTCTTACCAGACCCCCAGCGTTTACGTGAAAGCACCTTTAAGATATTTAATGATCGAGAAGATTTTTTCAGGTTCTTTTATGACGGCAAGAAGGCAACCATTTTGTCACAATTTATGCCTAGAAATCCGATCTCACTCTTTAACCGGTAATTCGGTTTCGTTTAGGTGCATTCTAGCATATATCTGTAGGCCACGTCTGAGTGAGAAAAGAACGACCACTTTTTATCCGGAGAGAACCGGAACCCATTTCGTTCAGCCCTTATTGAAAGTTTATTTATTTTTATCGACACTTATCTTTCGCATGTTGATATTTTTGAGGACGTGCAAGCGATTTGAAAACTGTCGACATAGACTAAATACATAATGGACCTTGGAATTATTTTAGTAATAAAATTCATTTTAACGGCAAAGAGGGTCGTGCTTAAAATAGTTCCTTTACGCACTCCATTTTCCAGAGTGAAAATTTTCTAAAGGGTTGAACCGAGACGTACATAGAATAAACGGTTTGAGAGGAAGTTTTTAGGCAGTTCAACATCCTACCACGAATGCCAAGTTCAGCCAAGTCGTGAAGAATCCCGAAACGCCAGTTGTATCATATGATATCATAAATAAAAAAACAGCAATAAAGTGTTTGTGTACAAAAGCTTCACGGACAGTATTTTCAAGCCGAACCTGGTGGCCTGTTGTGGAGCTAGCCTTTCTGAAACCGAACTGATGGATATTGAGAAGCTCACAGGCTTCTTGCACGCAGGTTGATCTATTGTTCACGATACTTTGAAAGTATTTTGCAAGGATGCTGGTGAGGGCATTGGTCCTATATCTACTGGGGAGGTTAGTGATTTTTCAGGTTTTAAAAATAGAATGATCATTGTCTTCTTCCAGGCTTTGGGAAGTTTACCCGATACCCAAACCTCATTTAAAAATTTAAAGGTGGCTCCATGGCAGGTTCATAGAGTTGAGACCGCATTTGATAGTGCATTCCGGCAGGGCCGGGCGCAGTCTGTTTACCAGCGGAGAAGACTGTGTTGATTTCTTGAACTGAAAAAATTTTATATAATTCATTTGCATATTCTCTTGTAGGGAGTCTTTGTTTCTCGGCTGCCAGTTTGTACTTTAGAAATGATATTGTGTAACGCGATGAGCTGGAAACTGCCGAAAAATATTCACCTAAAATTTCTGCCTGTTATTCGATCTTTGTCTGTATACCAGGGGCTGTTAAAAGATAAAAACTTGTTGTTGGGCTAGCTGGTAAGTCATGATCTCAGAAAGACCACCGCAAAAAAAGAAAAACTTACGAAAAACAAGTGGGACGACACGAACAGATGCAATCAACTTTAAACTTTATTTCGGAAAAACTATTACAGCGTATTAAAACAGTTTCCTGTCAGAGGCAGTAACGAACAAGCAGAGCAAAACAATTTTTTGATTTGACAATGACTCAGGATCTAAATGAAGTGGCGGTGCCAACAAGCAAGCAACAACTAACAAAGCTCTTTTCTATAACTGATCATGGAAACAGATAAAAAAGCAATGTGAAGATGAATGGCCAGCCAGAAACACGCCATAAACAAGCGGTGATAAAAACGTGGTCGTGAAAGCTAGAAATGATAAAAGGTATAAAAAGTATGAAAATTATTAGGAGTTAAAAGGCCAAGAAGAAAGGCGGCAAAAAGGGGAAGTGTAAATGGGGAGTATTTAGAATTCAGCTTTTGTACCTTCTCCCACATTTTTTTTCATGTGGTTGAGCTATTTATGTTTGTCACGTAACATTGCCACGAAGTCTTTTCGGCCCTACGGCGGATATATCGGGCTTCCGCTATTGTCTGTTTAAAGTTTATGGGATTTTCCTGCGCACGGTACCTTCGAAAGTTCCCCCCTCTCCCCCCCCATGCTTAATTCTGCTTCTTTTTGCTACTGTACATTCTTTTGTATACAAGGGTTTGAGGTTTTGTTTTACCACTCCAGAAAATTGAAGTACAGCCATGCGCGCAGCGGAAATAATGCAATTTGTGAAAATTTAATTATTTTCATCCATAGTTAAGTTAAATCGATCTGTTTTTTCAAGGCTGGCATTTTATTCAAGCAGCGCCCAGTCGGCCAAATGGTGCTTCTAACGTCGTGGTTTTTAGGAATGATCTGCGGAGAAGATAGGTTGATAAGAGCGGGTAGATGATCGCTACTGCACGGGTTGCTCAAGAAAGTGTTTCTCATGTTCGAAGTGTTTTGGGAAAAAAAAACTACGTTTTTAACATGCAGTAACTGCGAAAAGTCTTTCTACATTGAATGCTAAGGTACAACTAAATCAGCTCTTAAGAACTTAGGTTCAAGCGAATTAGCAGTCTGGAAGTGTGTTGACTGCAGGGAAACAGAAAGTACTTATGATGGTACATCAAGTAGCGAAAGTGATGAGACAAAGCAGAGTAGTACTGCCACGTCTGCCAAGACAACCGCTATGAACACTCTGATTGAAGGTTTCAGCCGGAAGCTTACAAAAATTTTGCGCCGTCTTGAAACGCTTGAAAACAAGGTGCACAAACAGAGCGCTACTACACAGGCAGTAGAAAAAGCAATGGAAATGCTTGCTTCCAAGTACGACAAACTCTTGTCAAAGATTACCAGTCATGAAAACGAAATAGCTAAACTAAAAACAACAACTGAAGAACTGACTGAAAAACTGGCTGAAAAGGACTGTGAGCTTGCCAGGCTGAATGTTTGTGTTCAAAGCGCTGAGCAGTACACAAGGTGCAGAAACGTAGAAATACACGGGATAGCTGAAGCCCCTAATCAGGACCTTTACCAAGTTCTGACCGACCTCAGTCGAAAGTTGAAGATACAAACATCGGAGCGACAGAGAATAGAAGGGCTGAATCGACTCAAGGCATAAAAAGATAATATTCTGCCTATTATTGTTCGCTTTGTGGACCAAGCCACGCGGGACATGTGACTGGCGTAAAAGCGCGCGCTGCAAACAGAAAACAATCTACATAAATAAGAACCTGACAAGAGCTAAAAAAATGCTGCTTTCAGATTGCAAGAAGCTTGCGAAAGATCGAGGGTTCAAATTTGTCTGGGTGAGCAACGGGAAAATTCTTGTCCGTAAAAGTGAAGGTGCATCGATCATTAGCATCAATTCTGATAGGGATCTCGAAAAACTAACCTAATGGTTTCCCTTGACTCATTTCGCCAGTGGAACGTTCGTGTTGAAACTGCAAAAAGCGATGCAGATTTGAACCATGAACTCGGTTTGCTGCATGTCAATATCAGAAGTTTGGATAAATACTGGGATGAATTAGGATTGATTTTGAAGACTGGCGGTTCCTTTGGTGGTACTATTCTCACCGAGGTTAATATAGATGTGTCGAGAAAATGTGCATTTGTATTTGCTGGGTACACACAGTACGCATTGTGCCGTGAAAATCGTAAAGGAGGTGGTGTTGTGCTGTTCATAAAAAATGAGTGGCCTACGAATAGAATTGACGTCAGTTTTATTCATGCAGAGGCGGTCACTCTCTCTATTTCCAAAGAAAATACAGATTACACTTTATGTGCAATATACATTCCACCAAATCTTAATGCCACTGCATTTCTAGATGAGCTGTATACATTTTCGTAAATATATGAATGAGAAACGCTTCATCATTGCTGGGTATCTAAACATAGACATTATGAAAGACACAAAAGGTATCACAGCAGATTACCTCAAATTTGCTTGCAGAATTTGGACTTGTGAACGTATAATTGATGTACGGGAGAGGAATACTTAGCCGCTAATATTTTCAACTCATGCATTGACCACTCAATTATTCGTTTGCAAAACCACCAATATGTTTCGCAAGTTATAAAGCAAAAACTAGCTGCTCATTACTTTGTTACGGTTGCAATTATGTCTGACGATCAAACAACTGATGGAGGTATTATTACAGGTTCTGTTCTAGAAAACAGAATAGTAGACAAATTAATTCGTAATGTTAACTAGAGTTCCTTTTTAGATATAGATCACATCAGCCTATATAGCAAAACTATTGAAATCCTTCGCAACGTCTATGCACAGTCAACTAAATCTGTTAACATCAAAATAAGGAGACCAGATAAGAAATGAGATAGTGGAGTTGTACAGGGCGAAAGACAAAGCGTGGCAAATATGTAGGAAGCAACCTGAAGATAAAGCTTTCAGAGATGAATATTGCGCATTGCGGAATCAGGTAACGGCGAAAATGCGACTGGCGAAAAGCTCCTTTTATGCACGACAGTTTTCACTAAACGAACATGACGGAAAGAAAACGTGGCAAATTGCCAATGAACTGATGGGCAGACAGAAAAAGACTTCCGTTGATGAAGCAGGAAAGAAGAATTTTCCAGAGGACAACGTGAAAGTGCTCTGCGATAAAATTAATGATGTATTTATAAGCACAACAAAAAAGTTGCGAAACATAGCGGTCAGGAGGCATGTACCACCTTGATCGAAACGGGGATGTGTGCATACCGCATATCTGCCACTAATAACAGTTGACTAGGTATGGAGCATTACATGCAGAATGAAGCAGTTCAGGCCACCGGGATGTCAGGTCTTCACAGATTTGTCTAAGATGTCTTTACAGAAATTATGACGTTTTGAAAGAAGTGCCTATGAACATATTCAATGGTGTATTCAAAACCGGTGATATACCTCAGGAACTTAAAATATCTGTTGTCAGGCCAATCTACAAACACGGGAAGAAAGGTGATTGTACAAATTATAGGCCAATCGCAATACTTTCATCAATAGCACATATTACGGAAAAGCTCGATGCACATATTACGCAATCATTCTGTTAAAAATACTCTGTGAATAATGCCGCGCAATTTGGCTTCACAAGGAATAGAAGCACGACTACACTTCTTGAAGAATTTTCTCACTATGTTTACAATGCACTAGAAAATAATCGCATTGTGTTACTAAGGGTAGACAGCTGGGCTAGTTGGTTTGCATTATTATGGAACATGGTACCAGCGCAAGAAACAAGGACGAAGGGAGATGAAAATCAACACGAACGCCGGTAATGCCCGGTGTTCGCATTGTGTTAGCCTTATTTATGGACTTAGCTAAGCCATTTGACACAATAGACCATACGCTAATACTAAAAAAATTAAGGTCATTTGGTTTTCGCGGCCATTTTAAGAAGTTTTTTTTAATTATTTTACAGATAGGCTGCAGTGTGTGATGCTTGACAATACGCACGGAGATTTAACAAATGTTAAATTCAGTTTACCTCAAAGAAGTACACTTCGCCCTCTGCTTTTTAATGTATATGTATCTAATTTGGTTTTATTACAGCTTAATTCAAACATTTTTCAGTCCGTTCAGGATACAGCGCTATCACTTGAAGCTGCTGATTATTGTAGAGGCGTACAATATTTCAGATAGATATAAGTGGAGTTGTTGACTGGTTCTCGCAAAATTTCATTTTTTTAAACGTTAACAAAACAAAACTGACATGCTTTAAAAACCCCCATTAAATTGTTAATTTAAACCAACCACTGTATGTTCACGCATCCTATTGTTACGAGTGTAATTGTAAAGCTATGCAAATGGAGAGAACAATTTCTCTATCTGGGCGTCCACTTTGACAAACACCTATCATGGAGCGACCACATCGTCTACCTCTCTAGAAAGATAAGGGTCATTGCGGCTATGATGTATCAGCTTCGTGGCAAATCTCCGCTTCATCTTAGACGATGGATCTATACAGCATTAGTAGAACCTGTTTTAAAGTACGGCATAGCTGTATATGGTAACTGCTCCTAATACAAGAAAGAAGCATTAAATGTTATCCTAAAAAGAATAGTGAACATTATATCTTACGCCACCAGATTACACTCGGTTGACATGAAATGAAAATACAATGAGTTAGGCATCCTTCAGATTCGTGAACTCTTCCACTTTGTTGTGTTAACGCGGTATTATTATTCAAATGAATATAAGACTCCCGGATAAAAAGATATAACCTTGAGTAAAACGGAACGTTTTGTTAAGCCACGGGTTTATACAAGCTATGCTAAAAAGATGCGCAATTATTATGTAAGAGCTGTATTTATTAAAATTTCCGATGATCTATGTATTGCAAAAAAACAAGCATAGGATGACAATGGAGATAAGAAATTGGTGTGCAAATGTATTGCCTTGTGTATAGCTTGAGTTCTTTCATATGTGCTATTTTGTGTTCAGACGTTTTTCTCTGTGTTAGCATGACTGTTTAGAAAAGAAATGTATTCATACAGAGTTATTTCTACACCTGATGCCTGATCAGCCAACAAGCAAAATGTGGTTAGGCAGATCAGAATTTATGAATATATACGCATACAGGCGAAAAAAATTTGATTCGATTTGATTTGATCCTATTTAAAAGCAGTAAAAACATAAAGACGATGTAAGAGACAGATCTGTGCAGCTCTATTTTCCTGAGCGTGAGGAGCACTACGTGTGTTTGCCCTTGTTGATCAGGCACATATTATTTCACAGAACAAAATCTTCTAAGATACCGGCCTCTAGTGCGTGTCTTGTTCGCTTCCCGACAAATTGGAGTCAGCACTAAAATCGTTGACTAACAGATATGGCTCTGGCAATTGTTTTAAAAGGTCTTCTATGTCATCAAGTGTTACTGTCAGGTGTGGTTGGAGATGTACAGAACATACTGTAACTGTTTTAATATGTACTACAGATTCTGCAACGGCTTCAAATGTAGTCGTAATCTTGATTTCACGAGTGGCCACACTACTTTGATCAACTATGGCAGTCAGAGAGCCTGTATGCTTGCTCTTGGCCATGGCGAAAGATTTTATATTTACTTAATATATTTTTATGTTCTGGCCTCCAGTTTGTCCCCTGGAGACACCAAAAACGGGGAATATACATGCATGAATATCGTTTACGTCACTGTAGCTTTTTAATATTCCTGGACAGTCCCAGTGAATTAGGAATGCCATATCTATTGGCTTTTGGGGATTTACTTAAACCCCTATGGTCGCGGTTTTGTGGGGCCTGATACTGGAATTGTTCCTCCCTTTCTGTGCGCCGCCGCTGCTGTGGAGGCGGGCTACTGCTTATATCGATCGCCTCCTGCGAGGCAATGGATTTCTGCAGGGAACTCGCGGGGTACGGTTTGTGGCTTCACCTGATGGGGGTAATCCGTGCAGCCTGGCGGCTCAGGGGCCAGGAGGCCTTTCTTTTGAGATGGCAGGGCAGCCCTAGGCTGTGGATGTGGATGGCCTTGCCGGGGCAGTGGCCTGAAGCTGGAGTGGTGTATCACCGCTCCTACTAACTTTGGCTGTGCCAGAAGACATCGCCAGGTGCACCTGTGGGATAACAGCGGTGCCGAAAACGGAGTGCCGTTCGGGTGGGGACGGGCAGGCACAAATCAAAAATGATTCTTTTAAACATGTATGAAACGCACTCAAGACAACGGACAAGTAAGACCAAACAATCGGGTCCAAAGTAGCGCCCGTCCTCAGTGATATCTTCCTGTCTCGAGTTGACTTCTATATTGAGAAGAATCTGAGTGGCCTTGCAAAAAATATTTACAGGTATGTCGATGACTATCTGGTGTTTGTTGACAGACATGAATTCACAAGGAGGGCGGTGGGCAATAAGATTTTTAAAGAATATCGTTGTGGAATGCAGTTTACATAGAAACTTCTACAAACGATTGCCTGCAGTTTCTTGAGATGAAACTTCATTTTTTGCAGGAACATGTGTGCCAGATGTATTCTATGAGGTCAGTGAAACCTCTCTGAAATTTCAAGTCAGGTCACTCAAATTGTGAAGTGCGGGATGGCTGTCGCCTGCTTAGGATCGTCTTTGCTCAAGTCGTGCATCCAAGAAATGAAAGAAAGCTTCTTTGAGCAAGTGAACAGAGTAAGATCGGCTGGGTTTCCACGAGATGTGTTGTTTCTAGCTTCTAATAAGGTGCTCAAAAAAGTAAAATATTTCAATAGGTCACTTCTAACGGGTTCTGAGGAGGCGAAAAAAATATTGCAGTTATTCCTTATGATCATCGGGTTCAACTAAAAAACGTGGCTAACAGATATAGTTTTAATATTCTCTTCTCTGCCCCTCAAAAGGTCAGTGTGCTTGTGCTAAGGTTGCTGCGTGCTCTAGTGCGGCATACGTGATAAAAGGAAGCCGTGCACTGTGAACCACGGGAACCGCCTTGTCAGATGTGCAAAAGGAGTGGTGAAACACATTCCCTTTTCTTGTAGACGGACCTGGATCGGTCAAGCGGGCCGCTGCTTAAATGTGCGACTGCAAGCGCATTTCTGTCCTTGAAAAAGTCGCCTTCATCCAATCTCGCTAAGCATTACTCGACATGCAGCGGTAGCATGGCTTTGCTTGATCAAATCAAAATCTTGTTTCGACACTTTAATCAGCTAACCATAGAAGTTTCAGAGACCTATCACATCCGTAAAAATCAGCACCCCATGGGGGTTCTGCATGAAAAAACATTTTTTTTATCTTGACGCACCTGCATGAGCACTTATCTTGATGCGCCTGCGTGAAGGCTTTTGTTTTGTTTGTGTTCTTTTTTTCTCTTTTTGTGTGTTTCATAAATAAACGCTCCGTTGCGAGTATGCCCTTGTGTTGTTCAGTCTTCCTTGTCCGTTGTCCTGAGTGCACTTCATATATTTTTACAAGATGCAATGCCAACTAACTCAACTGTCGAATCTGCTTCAAAAATGGTGCACGGTGTGTCCACTGCAACCAGACGCCGCTCAGCCCCACAGCGCACGGCGTCAACATATGACCTGGATGTCTGTTCAGTAAACTTGTTTCTTGCCTCAGGTTAAGATACTTTTTCTCGTGCTTTCAGATTGATTGTTTTTTTTTAATACTTCAAAGGTTCGACAGTAGGCTGCATGTTGACCTTTGCAATTTGAACATTTTGTTTCCGTTAATTGGCAGTTGTCTCTATCATGTTCAGTTTCGGCACATTTGCCGCAGGCCTCCTTTCCTGTGCATTTCTTGCTGCCATGTCCAAACCTTTGCCCTTTGAAGCACCTCCTAGGGTTAGGGGTGTATGGGCGCACTGAGCGCCTGATGAATGCAACCTGCACAGACCAGGGCAAGCGAGTGCTGCCGAATGTTAGCACGATGCTAGGTGTTGTTTTTCTTCTCTTTTTCGCTTTATAATGATGCGGGGAAATGATGTTACGCGTTGCTTGGCTTTGCAAATTTTCGTGGACCTCGTTTTCATACCCTGTCATTAGCAGCCGCTCAAAAATTACTCCCTGAACGCTGTTCAGGATTCTGTGAGGTGTTAGTGTTATGCCGAAGTGGGCAAGTTTTTGTCGTTTGAGTAATGATTCACTCTGCTTTTTTGACTTTAAATGTACAAGTAGATCTCCGGAGGAGAATTTTTTTGCTTGATAATCTTCATCTATATTATTGACTCGGACACTTTTGTATTATAAAAACTGATTGCGTGGCGATTGGAGCATTTTGCTCAACCGCGTGAACTATCAGGAACAGTGGAAAATTTTCAGCAGATTTCGAAGTTGGAACTTTGATTCCTTCAGTGCGGCACCCTTTTCGTTTCTGATTGCTTTTTTTTAGAGGGCTAAACTGAGAACCCACGCGGCAAGTATGAATTAATGGTTCCTATTTGATCACTCTTGCTTCACCGTTATAGACACAAGAAGGTCCCGGAGACACCCCGCCGCCCTAATATACAGATGGGGAGCCCGTCAGCCGGGGCTTGACCATGGCCCCGACCACCACCGTTCATGGTTTCTACCCTTCACCTTACAGCCTGTCGCCACGGTGAGGATGGCAGCTTCGGTATGGTGGCTGAGGGGCCGTGGTGGCGCCAAGCACCATAACCTTGAGACTCAAGGTTCCCTTGCTGGCAACTAAAGGGAAGAGGACGGTATCTACTGCCACAAGCAGAGAAAGAGGATGGACGTTGAGCGTTCTTAGCTGCGCCAATGCTATTGGCTTCATTCTTCCTCCTGTCATGGTGTTTGCGCGCAAGCACATCTCACCATCACTCACTGCACAGCCCTACTGGAAAAGTTCAGTGCGTTTTAGACAATGGTTGGGCAAACGAGACAATGTTCGTGCGATTTTGGCAGCACTTTGTCCAGCTTGTTCGATGCACTCCTCCCCGCAATGCACTGATTGTTTTGGATGGCCACAGTAGCCACATCGAGAACATAGCAGCGATTGAGTACGCAAGAGAACAAGAATAATTCTGCTCTCTGTCTTCCCGCACACGGCACACAAGCTACAGCCACTTGATGCAATCTTTTCTAAAGCCTTCAAAGCTGCCTAAAACAACAAATGCCGGGAGTGGTTGCTGACCAATATTCGGAGTCGCATCATGATGAAGAATGTAGGTGAGCTATTAAGCAAAGCCTTTGATCAACCAGGAAGCATCAGTAACATAAGAAATAGATGCCGTGAGTGTGCTGTTTTGCCATTTTCTCATGCTCCGCTTAATGACCCTGAGTTTGATGAAGCGCCATTGGTAAGTACAGCGGGACTTCAGACTTGCGGTCAACGCCAAGATTCCCGCGTTCACTGCTCCCCGCTACTTCTACCGAAGACAATGAATAGCCCGCTCATAGTGACACGAGCTTTCAAGTTCTTTCTCCTGTGCCTGCTATAGAAAGAGCAAAAATTTATGGGAGCATTTCGACAATCTAAACTGCGGCAGGGCGAAAGCCGTTGGCCATGCCGACTGCGATTCTGTCTTCGCAGGTTCCCATACCAGTGGCAATCCCAAAGGATTCAACCTTGCCATACTTTCGATCTAGACGACGTTGTTGGCGCTTACGGCCTGCTTCTCTGGCTTCTTTCCTCTTTTCGGGATTCTGGCTACCTGCGCGCCACTAGCGCGCGCCGTTACTATGATGACCTCGGGTGTGACGTCACCTTCTCCCGTCGCTATATTGACGTGTGCGTCATATCGACACATTTGGTTGATTTTCTTGTTTGTTTCGCTATAATTGGCTATAATTATTTAGTTAATCATTCTGCAGTCATCAAACTTGGCGTGATGGTTACAATTTGCCTTCTCTATCTGGCGCTGCCTTTTGTTGTCTGCTAACCTGAATGGTTGTCACGCTATTTGTGGAAGACAGCGTTGTACCAGCTGCGCGAGTATGAGCCAATAAAGGCTGTCGCCTTGAAAGAAAGAAATCGGAGACAAGCACCGTATTTACCTCATCGCTTTACAAGGCGAAGCTAGGCGCAGCAAAACCTCCAAGGACTAAGGTATGGTCTCAAGAAAACGATACGGAAAATCTAACGAAAAAGCTGTTGGCGGCAGTTTTCAATCGCAGGATATTGCACTGAAAGGAAAATGTTTTTCGAAGCAGTCAACAAGCAGAAGTTATGACTGGAAGTGCCTCGTGTGCAAATAATTATGAGCAACACAGCGCTTCGTTCTGTTTGGATTCAATGCACGATATGTGACGAGTGGGCCCACGAAGAACGCGCAGGGCCACGCGGATTGTAGTTCAAGTGCTCCGAGTGCAAGAACAGACTTTTTTTGGTTTTGACAAAATGTCTCGTTTTGCCCCACATTATTTCACGTTTTGTGATATGTGTCGCGGCAAACTAAGACAAATGTGACTTATTATGATTGATGAATATTCATAGTTGTGATGTTTCAAGGTTTCTTAGATTTGCTGACCGCTTAGCTAAGATGCCAAGGAAGGCTTCTGTGAACTTTCTCGGCTTCTGAAATAAAAGAGTAAAAGCAATATGACATCGCAAATTATTATCTCGTTTTACCCCGCCATGCCCTACTATGTCGTTGGCTGTGTAATTGCCTGTCGTAGTCATCGGCGTAAGCGATGGGTGCGTTTCCACGGTAGACACTTGGGGGTGGTTACCGTAGAATAAGTAGGGTACTGGGAGAGCAGAGGAAAGCCCAGCCGGAGAATGGTTACCCAAGAAGGATGAGAGTATGGCGAGAGCGTAAGCAGGCGCAACCGGTCGGCGCTTGACATGGAAACTATCCGGATCGTGGTTACCCTCGAAGGACGAGAGAGAGTAATCATTGAAGGCGGCTTTATGGCGAGAGCGTAGGAAGACGTAACCGTAGAATGCTTACAGCGGTAACCGCACTGAAGATGATTACCGTGAGAGGAAGGAATGCCGAGGTTGTGAGTAGGCGCAACTGGTGTCTGGTTATCATAGGAGCCAACCATAGGGTAGATTAAACCTCTATATCCCCTTCAGGCACCAAATAAATCTGCTGAAATGAATTTTTTTCATAAATCACTATGATTGGATCAAGCAGAAGTGATGTGGAAAAAATTACGCAAAAATATTTGTATTTGAACATATTTTATTTCCGTCCACGTATGTTGACCTAGCGCCTCAAAGCTGCTATGTGAACGTAAACACTGGAGCATTTGATAGCATTTTCTGACTGATCGTGAGACATAAATAAATGTTTAGCTGTGAGAATATAGGCTTCACAGAATTATTCTTGAGTACGTGACTTATGAAGCAGATAAGAACAGCCGTTCTTTGTAGAGAGGCAGAGGAATATTCGAAAATTCCGGCACCGAACGCGGCTTGTATATTGCCGCAGTCCCAATCAATCCAGTGGCGCAACAAGGAGGCAACAAGCATGGAGCGTTCTCTGCATGAACGGGGCGCGCACTATACGGCCGTCAGGCTAGTGTAGCAGCCGCTCACCACTGCACGCCCACGTCGTTACCCACTGAGGAGCGTCGAGAGCTTGTGAGGAGCCTGGTGCGCGAAGAACTCGAGAAACTTCGCTTCGAAGCTCCACAGGCAAGCGTCGCTGCCATACCGGACGTGGTCAGAGATAGTCCGGCGAGCTGTTCAGTCGCCACCAGCTCAGCAGCCAGCGCCCTATGTGATGACGTACAGTCAAGCACTACAAAGTCGTCCCGGGCCAGTGAGTCAAACATTTTCTCCCGTCACTCATGTGCCTTCACTGCGGTACCCAACTGCAGCTGTACCCGTCGTACTACAGGAGCCCCTGTCCACCATGAGCAAAGCGCGCGTTTGGCGTACGCCAAACAATAGGCCGCTTTGCTACCACTGTGGGGAGCCCGGCCACATCCTCCGCCACTGCCCCTACCGCAGAATGGGCTTAAGGGGGTTTTCACCTGACGCACCTCGACCACGCTACGGAGAACGGCCGCGGGACATCGAGCAGTATCTGTCCGATAACGTGCAGCCAACGACCTCGCGGCGATACCAGTCCCGTTCGCCATCCCCAAGGCGGTTTTCTTCGCCAAGCCGCCCGTCTTTTTCTAGCCAGTTCAGAGGCGCGTCCCCACAGCGGGAAAACTGAAGACGGCGTCGCCCGGGGGTAGGGCCGCCGCTATTGGATCAAGTCAAGTGGACATGGGAGCAGCCTTCCCGGCACCATGGCTAACGCAACTCTGCTCTACGTTCCGCAGGTTATAATGGCCCTGGCAACGTCCTGCATGCGGGCCTCGCCGTGCTTCGTGACTTACCCCGGTTTTTCACGGTCACTGGAAATGGAAAAACCATCACCTGCGTGCGCATCGTTGGAAGGACTACCTATCACCGGCACTTCTATCGCCTCGCCACACGTGTCGATCGGATCTGGGACGGAAGCCTGCGTGGCAGACTACTTAAGCAGGCCACATCTCGACTGCAGTTTCAGTGGACATGGGAGCAGCCTTCCCGGCACCATGGCTAACGCAACTCTGCTCTACGATCCGCAGGTTTGTACAAGCTATTTGCTTTATGCCAAAAGATCGGACAACCGATTTCTCTTTCTGCTCCCATGTCCACATGTGCTGCTCGCAACCTTCAGTGAATGTGTTGATGTATCGCTTGTACTACTTTGCTCTGGAGACATTGAGACCAACCCCGGCCCACCCAAGCCGCGCCTAGTCATTTCAAAGTCAGAATCAAATGACAATCCTGAAACGTCTATATTAGCGATGCTTACAAGCATCAACGACCGGACCTTAAAATTAGCTAAAGGTCAAACCCAGATTTGCGCAGACGTTAAGATCATTGAAGACAATCAAGCATCACTGGAAGGCAAAATATTAGATGTATTCAATCGCCTTGAAGATCTTGAATCAAAAACTAACATTCTTAATACTATCCAGCCTGAGTTAGTTTCAATTCAGGACACTACTAGTCGTCTGACATCGCACCAGGCGGCACTACAATCTCGTCTAGATAGCCTGGAAGACCAGTCGAGAAGGAATAATCTGATCCTGCATGGCATTCCTGATGAAAGCAAATCATAGAATGAGACTGAAAAGAAAACGCTTGCTGCGTTGTCGGAAGTACTTGACGACGATTCCACACAGCTAAGCATTGAACGTGCTCATCGTCTCGGCACTTTTTCACCCTCAAAAAATCGCCTTATTATCATCAAATTTTCCTCTTTCAAAGACAGAATGAAAGTGTTAGACCTCTGTACTAAACTAAGTTGCAAACAACTTTCCGTGTCTGAAGATTTTGAAATTTGAAATTTGAAATTTATTCCACAACAAAAAGATGCTGCGAGGAGGACAGGAGAAAGTCTGTGTGAACAGCTTGAAAAGCCCTGACCCCCCAACACACGGGGTAGGACAGAAGCGTGCAGCAAGAGAACACAGTCGGATATGGCAACATCGTTGAAAACGTTAGTATAAAACAGGCAAGAAGAACTAGAAAATCATATCACAGCAATTATACAAACAATAAACGCAGTTCCTTTGGTGATATATCTGATATGTCAATGTTAGCATCCTTTATCATGCGATTCAGAAGTGTAGGGAATTTAAATTTTATCATTTGATTTCCATAATTGGTTCTGCATTTTGGAACATACCACATCTCAGGATGGCGCACATTATAAGCAGAAATGTTTTTCTCTAGCCTTGCTAGGCTAGTAATGGCATCATTATTTTTTATTAAACTGAGTTTATATAAGCGGCACAGTCTGTGATCGTTCATCGATGGAACTTGTATTATGTGGTACTTCTTGAATAGGCCTGCTGTGTGAAAGCGATATGGAACTTTACAGGCGAGGCGTAAAGCCCTTTTTTGCAAGACGGTAAGTTTGCTAATGTTTCCAGCTGTTGTTGTTGCCCATACAGAAAACGCGTAATTTAATAAAGAGGAAAATAAAGAGATATATATGAGCATGTTAACAGGTATGGGAAAATTGTAGCAGTAACGGCGCATAACGCCAGCTGTCCTAGATAGCTTACCAACGATATAGTTTACGTGATGATCCCATGTCATGTTTTCTGAGAAATACACGCCCAGTGATTTAAAGCTCGTTACCACTTCAATTTCAGTGTTATTTAAAAAAAATAAAAGGTCGCTGGACATGTGTCTGTCGGGGGTGAAATAAAATAGCCTTCGTTTTATTAATGTTTAGCTTTAGGCAGTTAATTTCAGCCCAGGCATTAATCTCGGACAACGTTCTATTCGCTCGGATACCTAGATCAACACACGATTTGCCTGAAATGAATAAACTTGTGTCGTCAGCATAAATTATATAATGTGCCGTTGCATCAACGCGAACTATCTCGTTAATATAAAGAATGAAAAGAAATGGTCCCAGGATGCTTCCCTGTGGGACACCTGTTTTGATTGACTTTGATGTGGAGTGTTTTCCTTCAATGACGACAAACTGAGTACGGTATTGTAAGTAAGACGCAATTAATTGATGCGAAATGCCTCTTATGCCATAGTGATCGAGTTTTTGAAGGAGAATTTCATGATTAATGAGGTCAAAGGCTTTGGAGAAGTCCAGAAACAGTCCAAGTACCATATTTTTACATTCAAAGTTTTCGAGAATGAACTCCTTTTGGGCCAGCAGTGCGAGTTCCGTAGATTTGTTCCTGCGGAAGCCAAACTGAGCAGATGTTATTAAGTTGTAGCGTTCAGTGAAAGAGGTCAAGCGTTTCAGAATTATTTTCTCTAAACCTTTGGAGAATACAGGTAAAACGGATATGGGGCGGTAGTTTGACATGTCATTTCTATTTCCCTTCTTAAACACAACTGTCACTTTTGCTCGCTGCATTTTTTGAGGAAAGCATCCTGTGGACAAACACATATTAAAAATGTGGGTAAGACAAGGTGCTAATACATCAATGGCAAATTTTACAGGCTTCACTTGAATACCGTCCGCATCAGCAGCTCTACTATTGCTTAGGGCTAAAAATGTCGCTACAAGCTCACTATTAGCGACTGGGTCTAGAAATATAGTTGGATTACTTCGCTCCTTCATATATCTTAAATCGGGGTTTCTACTGGTTGCACCACCGATTGATAAAAAGAAGTCATTAAATGCGTCAGCTAACTTAGTGCCTTGAAGTTCTATCCCATCTTTTACGATTGTGGTTACCGCTTCTGAATCATTACCAAATACAGTGTTTAATGCCTTCCAAACGTTGTTTGTGCGTCCTTGTGTTGCTTCGAACAGGTTAGAGTAATATTGCTTTTTTGCATTACGAAGATGTTTTGTGATTAAATTCCTGTACTTCTTAAACATTTTGAGGGTTTCAAGGAACTTACTCTCTATAAATGCCTTAAACAACTGGTCCCGTTTTCTAATAAGCTTAAGGCACTCTTTATCCACCCAAGGCTTCCTACTTTTCTTACAAATTCTAAACGTCTTGATAGGAAAACACGCAAGGTATACCGTAGAGAACTTGCTCATAAATAACTCGTACGCTAAGTTAGGATCGCTCACTGCGAACACATCGTTCCAGTTTTCTCTGCTTAAGCAGTCTCTAAAAGTGGAGAGCGTATCAGGAGTAATGCGCCTGTATGAAAATTCTGAGCGCATTCGTGCAGGCGTGTTAACGACTTGACTGACAAACATAAATATAGGCAAGTGGTCGCTGATATCATAAATCAAAGTGCCAGCTCTAACAAGGGAAGGATCAATATTGGTGACAAACAGATCTAAAGGTGTAGTCGATTGTGCAGTTATTCGTGTAGGAGACGTTATAAAGTTTTGAGAGGAGTAAGAGCTTAATAATGATTCTAGTTCTAATTTAACCCTGCTATTCTGTAACAGGTCAATGTTCAGATCACCACCTAAAATTAATGTATATTTTCTTTCACTGACAAATTCTAAGAAAGAGTCTAAAAAAGGCAAGAGCAGACGAACGTCATTTGAAGGCGGGCGATAACAAACACAAAAAACAGAAGTACCACATCTAATAGCAAGCGTTTCGTAAAAAGGAGTGATACAGCTGAATTCTGACATTAGTTCAGAATCCATCGAGTTAGAGATCAGCATTGCTACGCCACCACCCCTTTTGCTTGTGCGGTTCATGTAATAAGATTTATACGTCGGAGGTGTAAACACATCCTCTTCCGAGGCAAACCATGTTTCTGAAAACATCATGACATTAAAGCGTATTTGCGCTTCGCCGAAAAAATAGTCAAGTGCATCCTGCTTATTTCTACCAGACCTCAAGTTAAAGTGAACACAACTAAGACACTTCTGAAAACTAGTATCGCAAAAGTATTTAAGGTTTGCAACGTCTACGTGCGCAGTCGAAGGATCAAGCATGATCGGAGCAAAAACAAAGATAAACGAAAGGCTTTTTCAGGTTGAACTATGTTAGAGCTTATCAAGGTCAGCTACGCAACGAATGACAACGGCGCCATCACCTTCTCTCTTCCTCACTAGAATCTTGCCATTGCAGTGCCATGAAAATCGGTAGTCGTTGTCCCCTGCCCATTCCTTAGCGCGACGGAGCAGCTCTCTGTTTTGGTGTGTCATGTTTTCAGTGATTGAGACTCCAGATGAACCAATTCTGAGGGCTTTACGCTTTTCCAGCCATTTATCTCGGGTTGACTGCGGGGCAAACCTAACAAGAATTCCAGGCGTTTTGTTTGGTTTGGAAGGAAGCCTGTGAATAGCGCCAATGTCATTTGCCGTCAGCTCTGGCAGGTTAACAGTCTTAGCCACAGCATTCAACTTGCACATCAAGTCCTCATTTGGCGTAGCTTGGATGCTATGAACTTCTACGTTCAATTTCCTGCTACGAAATTCCAAATCATTGACAGTTGCTTTCAGTTGGTGAACGTCACTTGAGGTACATACAGCCTCTAATTTGTCTACACGTCTGTTCAAGTTACTAATGTCTCTCTTGTTTAACTTGTCGATTCAGGATATCGTCGTACTTCTGGGACAATAACTCGATGGAGTCCTTAATTTCCCCAACCTGAGCAGGCAATCCTGCTAGAGCATCAAGCCTTCGAGTTATATCTGCCAGGCAAACAGTTAGCTCAGAGTCCATGTTCCCTTTGTCCCCACTTTTGGTTTTAGATGGACGGCATGCCACGCATCGCCATGCTCTGCGGCCGCTCTCTCCTTTGGCCTTAAATGTTGACTCCGACCAGCCAGAACAACTACCAATATGATAGGAGGACTCACATTCGCTGCACATCAGGAATTGGCCGTGATCTGGCAGGGACTCATTGCAGGACTCGCAAGTGTCTGCCATGACTCGTGAACCAGAAGCTCGAGGTATCACACAGTACAGCAAAGATATATAGAGCACATACCACTGAGCAAAGCACGGAACACGGTGGCAACGGCGGTAGCAGTAACGCAGCGTTAAGCAACGAGTAAGTGAATTTTACCAACCTGGATAAGCAAAAAATAGCAGATAAGCCAAGTGTCCAGCTGTAATTCCGGCACAGGAAACGCGACAACACTTGGTGAGCGGATCACGGGGTGGATGACGTCAATCAGGGCACAGTGTTGCAGCCAGGGCAGCAGTTGCAGGGGAAGCCTGGAGGGTGAAGAAATTTCACGCTGAACAACACGTAGAAAAGGAACCGTTGCCTCGGAAAACAGCAGCAGGCACGACGATTCCAAGGCACAATCAGGCACCTCCTGCCCGGAAGTTGGAAACCCACCTGGATAAGCAAAAAATAGCAGATAAGCCAAGCGTCCTTTCGCCACCGCCGCCGCCGCCCGTGTGTCCAGCTGTAATTCCGGCACAGGAAACGCGACAACACTTGGTGGGCGGATCACGGGGTGGATGACGTCAATCAGGGCACAGTGTTGCAGCCAGGGCAGCAGTTGCAGGGGAAGTCTGGATAAGCAAAAAATAGCAGATAAGCCAAGCGTCCTTTCGCCACCGCCGCCGCCGCCCGTGTCATTCGTTTTGCCCGCAAAGAACTAACAGAATTCGCGAAAAAACTACCGCGATCTCCCAAGTACCGCCTGCGATATAACAAGTTGGTTGTTAATCGCAAGTGCTACATCTTTAACGCTGATACCGATACCATTGAGGAGCTGCAAGTCCAATCTTTTGTGGAAAGCGAGCAGAGCCGTCCCGCTCCCCTTGAGGTAAGCAATATTTCGGAAAGCGAAGATAACCCATAGCATAGAACAAGGGGAAGTGGTCTGGCTTTATCACCTCCTCGCACATTCGTTCTACTGGCCAACGCTAGAAGCATTCTTACTAAACGCGAATCACTTCACTCCGCTGTCGACACGTGCGAGGCTGATATCACCGCAATAACAGAAACCTGGCTTCATCCTAACGTACACGATAGTGAGATATTTGACGATTCATCCCGCTTTTCAGTTTACAGACGCGATCGCACTCAGCGACCAGGCGGTGGTGTCTTGCTTGCTATATCGAAAACAATACAGTCCTATCACATTCCTGTACGAACTATCACATTCCTGTACAAACTAATCTAGAATCCATTTGGGCCTGCGTAGAACTAAACCATCACAAATACGCTTTTGGTGTATGTTATCGACCTCCTAATTATCCTTCCACGTTCACATCAGAATTACATGATGTGCTTGACCTTGTTGTTACGCGGCACCCTGCAGCGCCCATTACTTTGTTAGGCGATTTTAACTTTCCTGAGCTGACATGGTCTTCGGAAATAACTCCTAAATCATCCCCATCGTCGCAAGGCAATGAGTTCTTGAACCTTTGTTCACTCTTTTCCCTCTCTCAGCTAGTATCCCAACCAACCCGTCTATCAGACACCACTGCTAACATATTAGACTTAGTGTTGATATCCCATTCTGGTCTCGTTTCAGACTTGACCTGCATGCCCGGCATAAGTGACCACTTCCTAGTCTCGTTTAATTTCTGCATTCCTTCCAATAACGCTGACAAGAAAGTCAAGCGTATCCGTGATTATAGCAGAGCTCACTTTCAGGCTGTCAACGAAGAACTATTTTCATTTCTCGATGCATTTTTAACAGATTTTGATAGCCGGGAGGCGCAGGTGAACTGGAACATTTTCGTTGCTAAGGTTAACGAACTAACGGAAAGATATATCCCCCTACGCACCATTACAACTCATAGAAATGCACTGTGGTACAACGCTCACATAAGAAGGCTTTGTAACAGGAAGAAACGCTTTTACCGAAACGCAAAAAAATGTAACTCCGTTTCTAAATGGGAAGCTTATCATGCGGCAAATAGCGTGTATATATCGGCAATGAAAAACGCCAAAGATCATTTTCTACAGCACACACTGCCCAACATGCTCACAAATGATCCCAAAAAATTTTGGCGTGCCATTAATTCCAATAGAAATCATTCAATTAAATTGTTAGATGAAAACGGTTCAACTATCGCTGATACTGATTGTCCTAAAATTCTAAATGAAACATTTTGTCGCAATTTTGTTCTTTCTTCCAACGTCACGTTTCCTACAGTGGAGGACTGCCAATTCTCAATCATGGATGCAATATCCATCGAGCCCCTAGGAATAGAAAAATTAATAGAAAATCTTAAAACCTATACAAGCCCTGGAACAGATTTAATTAACGCGAAGTTCTTGAAGAGTACTAAACTATATTCCTCAATCATCCTTTCCAAAATTTTTCCAGCAGTCACTTGAGACGTCAGTGCTTCCAGCAGACTGGACGATCGGGAAGGTGGTTCCGTTGCACAAGTCAGGTAGTACTAATTCCCCTCTTAATTACCGCCCAATTTCACTAACCAGCATATAATGCAAAATTTTTTAGCACATCCTATACACTAACTTAGTTACCTTTCTCGAATCTAACTCCTTCTTCACTGACGCTCAACACGGCTTTCGCAAATCATTCTCGTGCGAGACGCAGTCACTTACCTTCACGCACAAACTTCACGCTATTCTGGATCGTCGTTCATGCGCGGACTGTATCTTTCTAGACTTCTCCAAGGCTTTCGAGAAGGTTAGTCGCAAACTACTTCTTTTTAAACTTAGCAAGCTAAATCTTCTCCCAAATGTTTTTGCATGGTTACAATATTTCCTTTGTAATAGAACACAGTTTGTAATGGCTAATAACATTTGTTCTCCATTCACTTCCGTGCATTCTGGGGTCCCACAGGGGTCTGTCCTTGGGCCCCTTTTGTTCCTGATATATAATATTGACCTTCCTATTTCCGTTACCTCCCACATTCATTTATTTGCAGATGACTGTGTAATATTTCGTGAAATTATTGACCCTAACGACTCTCTTCTTTTGCAAAAAGACAATGGAATTCTTGAGTGGTGTAATACGTGGTCAATGGAAGTAAACAAAACCAAATGTAAAGTACTACGTGTGTCACGCATTTCTATACACCCCACCTCTTATCATCTAGATAACATCGAACTAGAACAAGTGTCTTCATACCGCTATTTATGCGATCACATAGCAAGTAATCTAACTTGGTCTTTTCACATCAATTCAATGATTAACAACGCCAACCGTGCCCTCGGCTACCTTCGCCGTAACTTTCTCTCTGCCCCCACTTCCTTGAAACTTCTCCTCTATAAATCTGTCGTTCGTAGTAAGTTGGAATATGCTGCGTCCATTTGGGATCCCTTCACGGAAAACTTGATCAGTTCCCTCGAATTAATTCAGAATAACTCGGCACGTTTCATCCTTCAGAACTATAACCGTACCGCTAGCGTAACCTCTATGAAGAATACATTACAGTTACCATCTCTTGCTAGCCGTCGAAAGCACGCTCGCCTTTGCCTAATGCATAAAATAATGTATCATAACCCCACACTGCACCGCGATCTTATACTTCCTCCATCATATGTTTCATCACGAGTTGATCATGCGCATAATATCGGCATTCCTTTCTTTAAAACAAAATGCGCAGCTGAGTCTTTCCTTCCACGGACAGCAAAGGACTGGAACCACCTTCCCGGAAGTACAGCCTCCATCATCGACCATCAGCGTTTTTGTTCCGCCTTAGCTGTCATTGTATAATTAGAAATCAAACGCCTTGTACTAAACCCCTGTATACAACCACTCCCCTCTTCAATGCCCTCGGGCCTTGAGGGTAGAATAAATGAAATGAATAAATGAAATAAATGAAGAGCCTCCACCCGAAGATTCGCGGCTACGATCCGACGGACGACGACCTGACCCGACGACCTCAACGACAACGACGTGCTGCGACCGACTGGTGTCTGCCGAAATCCCAGTAATCGCTGATAATCGTGATGTGACCGCACTTGTGGACACCGGCGCTGACTTTTCTGTAATGAGCAGTCGGCTAGCTACGGCCCTCAGAAAGGTGCTGACACCTTGGTCTGGACCCCAGATCCGCACCGCCGGCGGTCATGTGGTTACGCCAATTGGCGTCTGCACGTCACGAATCCAGATCCGCGGTGCTACTTTCCCTGGTTGCTTTGCCGTGCTACCGGAGGGCTCCAAAGACCTGATACTTGGTTTGGATTTCCTTCGGGAGTACGGTGCTGTCATCAACCTTCAGGAGCTGGTCGTGTCATTTTCCACTCAACCCCCTGTTGACGGCGATCCTGAGCCACGCGGTACTAAGTTACGCGTCTTTGACGACCACGTATTAATCCCGTCAAGAGCTAGCATGTTTGTTACCGTAGATTGCGACATCACTGGTACTCGTGACATCGCTGAAACCAACATATCGCTGCTCCTTGGTCGGCAAGTCTGTGTTGCTAGCGGAATTGTCGAGCTGAACAATGGCCGAACTGAGCTCTTGGTAACCAATTTAGGCTGTGAACCTCAGTGTTTGCCTGGCAGAACAGTTATTGCGTATTTCGAAGAACTCGGCGAATTCGCGGGACAGCATGCTTTGTCCGAAGCCTCGGCATCAGTGGAGGCAAAGACTACTCCCATAAAAACTGACGTGAACCCGAACCTCCCGTCTAATCAGAAACGCTGCCTCGAAAGCGTTATGCAGTCTTCCTGTGACTGCTTCGCCTCAACCTCTAAGGTTAGGCACACACCGCTCACTAAGCACCGAATTATAGGCGACGCCAACCTGCGGCCGTTATGTCAGCCGCCTTACCGGATCTCTTCAAAGGAGCGTGATGCCATTCGCCGCCAAGTTCAAGAAATGTTCCAGGACGACGTGATACAGCCGTCGACGAGCCCGTGGGCGTCACCTGCTGTTCTAGTAGCAAATAAAGATGGAACCCTACGCTTCTGCGTTGATTACCGACGTTTAAACAAAGTCACAAAAAAAGATGTTTATCCTCTGCCGCGCATTGATGACTCCCTGGATCGGCTGCGCCACGCCAAGTACTTCTCATCGCTAGTTTTACGCAGCGGCTATTGGCAAATCGAGGTGGACGAACGCGACCGGAGAAGACCGCCTTTATTACACAGGACGGTCTGTACGAATTCCGGGTGCTCCCTTTCGGCCTGTGCTCGGCTCCTGCAACCTTCCAGCGGATGATGGATACCGTTCTTGCCGACCTGAAATGGCAGTCCTCTCTCGTGTACTTGGATGACGTTGTCATCTTTTATGATACGTTTGAAGAGCACCTGAGACGCCTGCTCGCTGTGTTCGAAGCAATTCGGTCGGCCGGACTTTCCCTGAAGACCGACAAGTGCCACTTCGCTTTCGAAGAGTTGAAGTTTTTGGGCCACATCGTGAGTGCTAAAGGGGTTAGCCCTGACCCCGATAAGACAGCCGACGTGGTTGCTTTTCCTGTGCCCACCGATAAGCGAAGCGTGCGCCGCTTTCTGGGTCTCTGCGCCTATTATCGGCGTTTTGTGCAGAACTTCTTCCAGATCGCTGAGCCCCTCACCCACCTCACGAAAGATTCCGAACCGTTCTTCTTGGGCCAGAAACAACAGAAGTCTTTTGAAGACCTCCGAACTCGTCTTCAAAGTACGCCTATCCTTGGATATTTCGTCGAGTCAGCCGCCACTGAACTGCACACAGACGCCAGCAACATCGGCCCCGGTGCGGTCCTTGTGCAGTGGCAGGATGGTCTCGAACGTGTAATTGCGTACGCGAGCCGCACCTTGTCGCGATCTGAGGCAAACTATTCCACCACCGAAAAAGAATGCCTGGCCGTTGTGTGGGCGGTGACCAAATTTCACCCGTACTTATATGGCCGTCCATTCAGGGTCGTCAGTGACCACCACTCCCAGTGTTGGCTGGCGAACCTCAAAGATCCCTCGGGACGGCTTGCACGCTGGAGCCTTCGCCTTCAAGAGTTCGATGTCACCATCGTTTATAAGTCCGGTCGGAAGCACAGTGATGCCGACTTTCTGTCTCGTGCTCCTATCGAGGACAACCGAGCTCATCCCGACGACGATTCTATTTTTCTCGGCGCCATCTCCACGTCCGTCCTCACTCAACACCAAAGGGATGACAGTGAACTACGGCCTCTCATTAAGTATCTTGAAGGAAGCGCTGCGTCACCCCCGCGAATCTTCTCACGTGGACTGTCGTCATTCTGTTTGCGCGATGGCATTCTGTATAAGAAAAACTACAACCCGAAGGAAGCTGCCTATCTGCTCGTCGTACCTGCGGCCTTGCGCGACGAAGTTCTGCAGGCGTGCCATGATGACCCATCTTCTGGTCACATGGGTTTTTCTCGCACTTTGGCGCGGATACTCCAAAAGTACTACTGGCCCAGGGTTGCTTCAATTGTCCAGCGTTACGTCAGAACTTGCCGTGAGTGCCAACGTCGCAAGACGCCGCCGACTAAGCCAGCCGGACTACTGCAGCCTATTAACCCGCCACAAGTCCCCTTCCACCAAGTCGGCATGGACTTACTGGGCCCATTTCCGGAGTCCTCGCTGGGTAACCGCTACATTGTGGTCGCCACCGACTACCTCAGTCGGTACTGTGAAACTAAAGCTCTCCCTCGTGGTACCGCTGACGAAACTGCGAACTTTTTCGTTCAAAATATTCTGCTTCGTCACGGTGCACCCGCCATCGTTTTAACTGACTGAGGAACGGCCTTCACCTCGGCCCTTATGCAGGAGGTTATGCGCCTGAGCGGCACCAGTCACCGCAAGACAACCGCTTACCATCCTCAAACGAACGGCCTCACCGAACGGCTCAACAAGACGATCGCCGACATGATTTCCATGTATGTTGACGCAGACCACCGCAACTGGGACGCCATACTTTCTTACTTCACATTTGCCTATAACACTGCTCTGCAAGAAACGTCACGCTTCACTCCATTTCGTTTGGTGCATGGTCGCGAAGCCACAACCATGCTGGACGCCATGTTGCTCCCGACTAGTAGTACCTTATCTGTTATGGGTGCTGCCCAATTCGTTCCTCACGCCGAGGCCGCCCGCCAACTCGCCCGACAGCGCATCTGGCATCAGCAAGCCCTCGACGCTCGCCGCTATAACCTCCGCCACCGAGCTGTTATTTACCAGCCCGGCGAACAAGTCTGGGTTTGGAGACCAATACGCATGCGTGGGCGCTCCGAAAAGCTTCTGCGCCGATATTTTGGCCCCTACGAGTTATTCCGTCAAGTCAGTGAGGTGAACTATGAAGTTCTTCCGCAGGGCACAGTTCGCTCCTCTCGACGGCCGACCCCCGAAGTCGTCCATGTCGCACGGATGAAGCCGTACCACGCCCGCTAGCACTTCAGGCCTGTCCACACCAGCCGCCGGACACATACGCCGTCCCTTGTCTTAGTGCTCCTCATTGTTGCGGCACCGAGTCGTTGCCCTTAAGAGAGGGGGAGTAATGCCGCAGTCCCAATCAATCCAGTGGCGCCATGCCGCGGCCGAACTGTTTCAGATGGGACTTGCCATGCCTTGCGCTCTCGAGGGGCTAGAGGCTTTTCGTCTTCCTCGCACGAGCTCCCTGCTGTCTTGGACGCGTAGCACGTCTAATTAAACCTGGCTTTTAGTGCTTTGACCGTTCATCGGTGAGAATATGTGCAGCGTTCACATGGGCACCGTTGTGCAATTAACGTGTTCAGAAGTTGGGGCCAATGGTTGCTTCCATAATAAGCAGCACAGGTGGAGAGAGAGAGAGACAGAAAGAATTTGCGGCCTGTTTTTTGCATGGATTTTACAAAGATGAGAAATATTTTTTAAAGGTCGTTGTTGAATCAATTCAAGTCAAAGACCTGAAACTAACTATCCCACCTCTCCACCAGTGTGATGTTGTTTTGAAGCCTTGGAGCTTAGCGGCCAGCTCTGAACTGGCTCGTGATGTGAGGGCTCGGATACCCCGTTTTCATCTCCCTTATGTAATGCTGCCACTTTGTATTTTTCTCCGACTCCGGTTTTATACACAAAGTTAATCGTTGTTGCTAAAATCCACAGTGCAATTTTCAAAACAATAAAGAAGACCATGTTCAGACTACTACTGGAAAGAACCATAAAAATGTTTTTTTTTGCGTCGTATTCATATAGTCTACATTTTAGCATGTGGGGTCTCACATCCCATTCTAATATTGGCTGGGAATCTGAGACCCTCTTGGACCCCTGTGGCTTTAATCACTGATCATAACACGTGTTTGAGGGCGGCGCTCAGCGTAGTGGCGTTCTTTAAACAATCTGCAAGCCTTGATTGCTCGGTCAGTCACGATTCTTTGGAGGTGCTTCTCCATCGGCTATTTTCATGCACAACGCTTGAACACTGGAATTGTAAAACGTTCTCCTTCTAAAAGCATAGTTTTCAACACCTGCAAGCAATAAGACCCATTTCGTACTACCAAAAATGTGGGCAGAAAACACCACTTTGATACCTCCGGCATTAAGGCGCCATGTACACGTTTGTGGGCGCGCCACTGCTGTTGTTGCTTCAAATACGATGGCACATACCTACGGTGGGGGATTGGCCAGGGTTTAGTGCCCATCAAAACAGGAAAAAACTCATCAAGGTTTATCTCATGCGGCTCATAAATATAGAGGAACCTGAGGGAAAAAGAAAATAACAAATTTTCAGAGATCTTGAGAAAATCGGAATGAGAATCAAAGAAACGAAGCGGTGTGCATTGATTGAGTAAATTTTAAAGACATGATCAGAAAGAAAATAATTTTGAGTAGAAAGAAATTGCATCGAGAACTTACCACAAAAATCTCTTGGTTTCAATATTATACTTGTGAAGAAGCTGAGACACCTGCTTAAAGGCATGCCCCTTGACATATGCACAGAAGGAGAGGATGACGGGAAGAGTGAACGGCAGCCCTAATTGAGCGAGAGGATTTTGCAAAAACTGAACTCTCTGCCGTGCAAACTGCCGGCAGTGGAGAATGAAATGATCTGCCGTTTCAACGTCCGCGCATGACGCACACAGATTTGATGGCGGGAACTCAAAACGGCATTAATTTAGCTTAAGGCGAAAAATCTCGCACGGCAAAAGCGTCATGGGAACCTCAGATTGCCTTGATGCGCAACAACGTATGTTCCATGGGAATTTAAAATGTTCGAAATCCGTTGTACCAAAGATGGGCTCACGGCTAAGGTAATAGTGTATTTGGTAACGTTCATAACGGGACGTGGTCAGTAGGGTGAGGTTCGGAACGACATGGGCAATAGGTTCATTGATGGCTGATTTTGCTAACAGATAGGCCATCGAATTTTAATCAATGCCATACTGCCCTGTGATCCACTGAAAACTCGCCTCTCGGACATTGCCTGGCCCAAAATACATTAGGGATCGGTACAAGGGACAAGTTGCCGAACTTTCTATCGCTGCCAAGACTGAGAGACAGTCCGAGAGAATGCTAACTTGAGAAATATTTCAGACTATTTTCTGAAGGGCCAAACCAATAGCTATAAATTCAGCAGCGAAAATTGGAGTATAATAAAGGACCCGGATAGAATAACTCCAATCTAGTATAACTCCAAATAACTCAAATCAAACACCTACTGCAGCCTTTCCGCCTTGCTGCGAGGCATCTCTGCAAATTGCGGCATGGCTCGGACATAGCAACAGATATTCCTCCAGGAGGTCGTTTAGTGCATTGGCAGAGAACTGTTTTGCATACGGTCGCAGCACATGGTAGAAGCAAACAGCTGGATGTAGCCTGATCAGTGCTGGCGCATCGCACGGACCTTAACGAGACTGAATCCGAGACAAAAGGTGCTCAGTAAACACAAACTGAGGCATTTTGTAAAGCGGGCAGTGCTTATCTAGAAAAAAGAACCCGGGTTCGTAATAAAAATTGGAAGAGCCACTCCAGACAATGGCCCAAGTCCCCTTAAGAAGGTGCGCGCCGTGAGAAGTACGAAGCGAGAGTTCAAGTTCCGTATGCGAGCTTCCAGAAAGAGGACACAATTTGGCACTGATTTTGGTATGCCCAGGCAAAGCCGTACAGCGCGCCTCTCCAGAAGAACCAGAGGATGAATTTGGTATCTAGGACAACCGGAGTACTGAACGCAACCGTACTCCAAAATTGATCTTACGTAAACCTTATAGAGAAATAAGAGAGTGCCTTTGCGCATACCGAATTTCTTATTGCTGATTCGCGTCAGGCAACTGAGAGCTCGCTCACCTTTGATGACTATATACTTCTGATATGAGGTCACCAGTCTAGATGAGTGTCGTATTTTTCTCCTATGTACTTTGAGGACTCAACTTGCGGGATTTAGGCGGAACAATACAGAAGACAGATATAAAGAGGGGACGCTGGAGGAAAAACGAGAACGGAAGATTTCCTTCCCTTACGGCGCGGTTCAGGTGTCCAACGATATATGAGACAGATACTGCGCCATTTCCTTTCCCCAAAAACCAATTATTATTATTATTATTATTTGTTCACGTTCTGAATTAAATGAATCTTGCCCAGCCATACATCCAGGGCTTCGAGGTAGGCCTTCAATTGCTGGTAAAGTGAATGAATTTGTCTACCAGAAGCAAAAAAATGTCATATCGTCCGCATACACATGAACGTTGATATCACCCTAAACGGGTATGTTCCGCATAAGTATGTTAAAAAGCAAAGGAGACAGAACCGATCCCTGAGGCACACCTCTAGTCTGTGAAAAGTTTTCGGAAATAAAGGAACCGTGAGAACAGAAGAAACGACTATTTTTTAGGAATTCTTGCTCCCATACAAGAATGTAAAAAGGCGGCTGAATTTTGCCAAGCTTCTTCAAAAGCACTGAATGTTCTACGCTGTCATATGCTTTAGCGATATCCAAAGTGACTCTCTTTCTTCTCCGTTGACACCCTGATTCTGCTTTCCAAATCTGAACATGCAGTCCAAATCAAGCACCCCCGACGAAACCCTAGGTGAGAATCACTGAAGGCCTCTATTGCAAGAACGTGATCTGTAAGACGGCTGTGTTACAATATCTTCAAAAAGTTTAACTAAACTAGACAAGAGAGAAATCGGCAGATTGTTATCAATTACAAAACCGTTCTTTGGATCTGTGAGACATGTCACTTTAGCCATTTTCTACTCAGGAGGGACCCAAGCTGTCGCCAGGGACACATTAAAATATGAAATACGTCAGAGGTAAGTTCTTCCATTAGAGACTTCAACATCCCAGTAGAGACCCTATCGCATCTTGGAGCTGCAGGTTTGAGGCCAGTAACTACGGTTAATAATTCTGAGGGTGTAACCGCCATGAAGTCCGCGCTGAGCGGGTAGGATGAATGGAACCACCTACCGCGCTTGAAAGCGCAGAGCCAGGACTTGTGCTATCTGGTCAAGTTGTTTTTTTTGCATCCTGGAGTCGTGACACCAATGAATGAGAGAATGGCGCATTACGGTTGCTTTTCATGATTCGGTACATTGCTTTGCGGTTATTTCGGCTTAATAGATAACAGTTGAAATTCGCATTGTGCTTCTCCTTCGCCTTAACAATGGACCTTGTAAATGAAGCCGCGAAATATTTGCAATTTATTGAATTCCGCGGGCAGTGATTATGAGAGAGGCTATTCCGGGCAGCCTTTCTAAGGCGATAGGCTCTTTCGCACTCATCATTTCGCCATAGGCAGGGCTGTTTGTTTTTGACCGTGGACTGCACTGTGAACACGGAACGCTCAGAGGCCCCTAACACGGATTAGAGAACTTGCTGAGCGTGACCCAAGTTATTAGATGATGCGATGGAGGAGAAAGAGAATTGCATATGTTTTCTGAAAAGTGTGTGGTTTTCAAATTTTTATGGTGAAGCAGTCGCCCTGAGGGGGGAGGCTACTATGGTGAAATATATCGGCAAGTGATCACTGAAAATGCCAAAATCCACCTTAGACCACAAAAAACCTGCACCCCGTTCCCTGCCAATGTTATGTCAATGACACACCGAGAATCGGAACGCATGTAACTCCTGGACTGTTACAACAATGCACGTTCCTTGCCCACATCCATGGCCAAAGAATCTGTCCACATAGATTGTACGAAAACCCCAAATTATGTGATGAGAATTGAAATCACCAGCAATCACTACTGTATTGTTAGAACGCGAAAGAATATTTAAATGATGTGTGCTGTGGACACCTGAAGGAAACTAAACATTGGCAACGGTAAGGGGAACATTCAGTGGAATTGCGATATCATCAACCAACAATTCCCAGATAGGTCTTTAAATTTGGTGTGACACATGAGCTTTATGAAAAAATTTAGAAGATATTGTCAACAAGCCACCACCCCATCCGTAATTGCGATCGGCTCGGAATACCCGGAAATCCTTGAGAGAGAATGACCTAATCAGAGTAATAGGTGTGGTGTAAGCGCCCGTTAATTAACCAACTGGTCGAAACTATCAGGAGCCCATCGCCAAGGCGTCGCGCATAGCCTGAGTCGCTTTGAGACGTCAGTCCTAGAAATCCAAAGCAAATGTGCCATAATCCTATATGCTGACCTATTCAATAATATACAGAATTTTAAATTGGAAAGCCAAGTTTTGTGAAGTAAAATTATGTCTGGGTTGAATTGTAAGACATGGTTCTGTAAATCACGAAAAGGAGATGCGACTGAATGTCACATATATTAAGGAGCGCCAGCTTTGAGCTGCAACCTGATAAAAATTGTTCTGTGATCAGCTGGTCACGCACCCCTTCGAAACTCTTTTCTGTGTTTGACATATCAAGCCACCAATCAAAATAGTTGGTCAGCCTGCAGGAAAACTGCTTAGCGGTGTCCGATTCCTCAGGTTTCGCGGTGCGAAATCTCTCACGAAAACCCCCTGCTGTAAGCCTGAACCTTTGTAGGAGCGCCTTTTTGACTTTATCGTAGTCCATGGAATCAGCAGCAGGCATCCTTCCAAACACATTCAGCGCCTCTCCGACTAAACACATGCTCAATGCCGTGGCCCATTCACTGCGCTCCCCGCCTTGCCCCAAAGCTATCAGCTCGAATCGTTGCAGATATGCGTCCAGATCATCTCTTTTGTCATCGAAAGGAGCCATCAGCTTCCTTGGACAAACTCTGGCCGGTTTAGGAGATTCTGTGCCCGCTAAGGAACGCTGATCATTGTCCGTGATCTCCTCATATCCTCCAGCTACATGCGCCTGTTTCCACAAAATAAACTCCTTCTCCCGTCTATTCTTCTCTTCTTCTGCTCTTCTGCCTCGCGAGCTCATTTCTCTTCTCGCTCTTCCGCCTTGCGAGCTCTTCTCTCTGCCTCGCGAGCTCTTTTGGCCTCGCGCTCTTCTGCTTCACGAGCTGTTTTCTCTTATCGCTCTTCTGCATCGCGAGCTCTTTTCGCCTGGCGTTCTTCTGCTTCACGAGCGTCTGCGCATGCTTGCGCCCTTTCCTCTCTCTGCCGATCTGCCTCCTCTTTCCGCCTCTTTGCCTCCTCGTCATATAGACGCAACGCCTCTTCTTTGCTTTACCCCAGCTTGAGCGCCAGTTCTAACGTTTTTGCCAAATCCATAATTTCTGCCGTAGAGAGATCGGAAAGATCCGAGACAAAGCAAAAAGAAAAAAGGAAATGAATCCTGGCAGGCTCGCAACTTATCTTTGCACGGATCTCTCCTGAGAACACTTGGACCGAAAAAATGTACTAGGCGACGGGGGACCCACACGAACGCACATTTAATACACCCTACGCGACACACACACTAGAACACAAAACTAACAAAGTTAACATAAAACACAAAGGCTATAAATAAGCACGACCCGGGAGCACTACTACCAGCGTGTACTACTAGCGTTCTACTATTCGTGGTCGGCGTTTGTGCTCATGTTTGGTTCGGTGCGGCTGCGGCGTTGTATGGATCCCGTAGCCGGCGTCGAGGCGGCGTTCGGCGTGCTTGGACTGGCGTTGCTGGCGGCGTTCGACGTGCTTGGGCTGGCGTCGCTGGCGGCGTCGCTGGCTGTGTCATGCAAGCTCCCGGTCCAAGTGCCCGTGGAGGTGATTACGGTGTTGTTGGTGTTGGGGGCACCACCCGGATGGGTGGCAACAGCGCTGGAGACACCCCTGGCTGTAGCAGGTGGTAGCTGCCTCCGTTGACTCCCCGGAACGGGCTGAGGCACGGCAGGAAGTCCACAATGCGTTGCTGTAAAACGCAAGCTCACCGGAGCAGTAGCCGGCGTCGCTCTCTTCCAGCCGATGTGACCCTGACCCGCCGGAGCCTCCGCTTCTCTCATGTTCCTTCCGGTGCCTCGCTCTCACTCGCCCTTTTATAGCCTCGGTGTTAGTCCACGTAAGCCTTGTCGTCGTCTTCTCTTCTCCACCAATCATTTCTCTCCACCTCACCGAATGCTTCTTCTTCCTCTTCTTTATTCTTCGGTTAATTCACGTCTTCTTCACAACTCTTTCTTTTAAAATTTAAATTAGGCTCCTTAATATATGTGGCACTGAACGGCAATTCCACTGTAGTACTTTTCACCCCGTCATTATTACTGTAAAAGCAGGGAGGCCGTGATTGCCCCTTTTAACATATCAGCTTTATGTGTATTACTAGGGGAACCTTTCTTGCTTTCGCTGCTTGGGAAGGCCGACTTCGATGGAGAGGAACGAGCTCGACGCTTCTGGTAAAGATACGCCATCTCCACGTCCGTAGTGCAAACGGTAGAGAGGCTGGTATCCCTGGCACCATGTGCAGGCACAGACGAAGACGCAGCAGGAATATGACCTAGGGGAGAGACACCAGAGATGCTATGGGATGGATTAGTTCATGGAACGGAAGACCAACGGTCGAATGAGCAACCTGACTTGAAATGACCTGGTACAGAGCTTCACTGAAGGTAGTTAATATAAGGTCCAAAACACCTGCAAGCGCCTTCTTGACAGCTGACACTACAGACTATGTCAGCAACGAATCTGCCTCAGACCCAGATGACCTAGCAAGACCCACATAAGAATGCCTCTTCCGGTCTAATTGCGCAGAAGCTGGTAGACTTATGAAGCTGGTAGATTTGCAGACTCTAGAGCACCTTCTCTGCTGAATGATGATCAGAACATACTGCTCATCTGAACGTTTGGGACAGCCAGCATCATCAAGCGGATGAGCGCCGCCACAGATGCTGCAAATGGGACCCTCAGATCTGCAGAGGTCGGCGGAATGGTCCTCCCCGCACAGTCGACAACGCGTCGCAGAATTGCATGCTTTTCTGCTATGGCCAAAGCGCCAGCAATTGCTGCATTGTAAAGGACGAGGATACAGCGGGTCGACTCGGTACACTATGGGCCAAACCTTAAGCTGAGACGGGCAAGATCCTGCAAGTGTTGCAATCGCAGACTCTGTCGGCACACGTGAGCCACTAGCATCTTTACTACAGCGGTAAACTGTTAACACGGCAACGCTGGCATCCTGAAAGTCCTGAAGTAGTTCCTCAAGCCAGGTTGATGGGTCCACGCCGCAGGTGATACCTTTCGAACATGCGAGTTGCTCTGGAATGAAAGGCTTAACTGGAAATGATGCGAAGAATGTGCAGTGCAGCAACTCCGACACGCACTGCACATCCGAGGATCGGCACAGAATCCCCCTACGGCCGAAAGGGCGCACTTCAGAGATTTCCAGGTGGCGGCAAGCAACAGCAGCTCCTGAATCATTTAAGGATTTTTCAATTTAGGGCCCCGTCTACAATGGGTACAAGCGCCAATGGGATGTCACTGACGCCATTCCGACCGAAAGAATTCAAGGGCTAACTTTGGGCCGGCAGGCTGCTGAACCAGGGAGCCAGACCCCCACCCGGGGAAGCTAAAGGCAATGCTCGAGGCCTCAGGGGACATTAAACCTAATTATTGGTACAGCAAAAAAACACCTGACAAAAACCCCATCACGTTGAACGGCCTCGCCGTAGAAGGAAGAGGGAGTGCAGTGGAGGCAGCAACATCAACCCCTCTGTCCCCTCTGTCTTTGCGTCTTCCAAACTCTCAGCCTACATACTATTACTACTACTTTCCCCGTCAAAACTTTCCTGTATCCAGCAATTAACCGTCTATGTCTAGGCCACTCCCTCGCAGTGGGTAGGTACCAGCATTGTTTGAGGCCGACCAGCCAACCAACAAGATCAAAGACAGGAACAGAGGCAGGAACCGGCAGGCCACAGAAGAGCAGAGAGGTTAATGATGTTCCTCACAGAGGCAGGCAGGCAGGCAGGCAGGCGGGCAGGCAGGCCTCAAACAGAGAACGGGATGTCCATCTAAGCACTTATTCATCTATGACGAGAAAAAAACAGTGTGTCAGTTCTGCATTAACCTACTGACATATTCCGAACAATAAATTGCATCATTCAGGACCGTTTGAAAAGATAGCACGCAAAAATACAAGCCATTTACTCGTTCTGTCAAAATACGTCGGGATGCAAAGCCTTTTTTTTTTACAAACACATTTCTCTGTAGCTCCAAGAGATGGCGCCACAAACTTGACAGAGAGAAAACCCCTTGATACTGAAAGTAGCGACACTCTCCTGCACTCCTGCGCTTTCCTCCTCGATTCTCCTCGCCCGCCGTTTGCGCGCGCTGCGCACGGCACGCTTCGCAGGCCATCGCGCGCTCGCCGGCCCGATGCATTGGCTGGCACCCGTGATCGCACCTAATTTCGGGATTTTTTCTCGCTCTATTATTAAACGAAACCACTAGAAAGGGTTGCAGCGTGCTTGACTCTACCATGACCCACATTTATCACCTTCTCGTTTGAGCAATGAAAGCGCTAGACGTGTGCGCTTGCGGCATGAACAATCAGAGCGCACTGTATATAGCCCACATTGGCTTTGATATCTTCATGCCGTTCACCTCAACAGGCCAGGACTGTAATTAGCATAATATTTACTTTAAATTTGAACATTCTTTGTAATATTTTTCGGCACAGTAGCGCTCCTTTAAATGTAATTTCATCTAGCGCTGCATTTTCGCGGAAGTACTTTTTATGACACTATCTTTTTTTCAGTCGAGCCAGGCAGAGATTGCGGTAATTTAGTTGGACGTCACTGAACGCGTGAAGTTTCAAAAGCAGGGCAGTGGCCGCAAAAAATGCTGCGAAGTTTGCTATAACGCGATTATGGATATTTTTGCGAGAGGAGCTCAGTGCTAAAAGGCTGGGAGCCTCGGTGTGATGCATGTGCCGCGCATTTAATACTTGGGCCACAGAAACTTCATCGCTGCTTGAAAGAGAATAATTTTTTCTAGGTTTCTCTTGCTCTCAAAAGAGATATATTTTTATTGACTACTGCAGAAGTTAGCGTAGCCAAGGGTTTGGCTTGAAATTTATTCAGTGTAGCCCATCGAATGTATTCAATTAGTGCTTCAGACGCTCGTGGTGATGCAATATTATGCGCTGTAAACGACTCTGAGAAAGGATTTAGCCATTCTGTGACGGAGTGAACTTCAAGGAAACAATTCGTACTATTTTAGAAACACGGAGTTTAAGAATCTGCCGTTATTTGGATAGTATAATTAAATCTAAATTGTAATGATTTTGCCTACGGGGAATGTAAGTTAGCCTTAAAAGGCATCTTTGCTGACTGGCTTTTCACGTGCTGTTAGACCTCGGTGTCGCGGTAGGCGTTCGCAGTCGCGGCGGTCACACGAAGGCCTTCATGGCTCTGGAGATCCATAGCAAGGTAAGAAGAAGATCGAAGCTTATTTTTGCGAAGTTTTTTTCCTCCTTTCCATATTATTCTTCCAATCTGTGGCACCTAGATGTCATTCTTTTTGCAATTCGCCAATAAAGCTGTTTAGTAAGAGCTGGAGAAGCTGGCAGCCGCAGCCATAACCATAGACTTGAGAGGGCGGCAGGGTTTTGTCAGTTTTTCAGCTTAGTGAAAACATCGTGCCACCCCAAAGAAAATTTCAGGCCCAGAGTACAGGTCTGGAGAATAGAATACACAGCCGCTGTGACACACCAACACATATCTGCCCAGATGCCATTTTTATTTCAGGTGGCTCCTAAAACGATACACGGGAAACAGACAGGAAATATCTAGGATGGCCCACACTTCGGAAACTGAACATTGTTGCATAAACCGCCGGTTAGAAGTATCATAAGCTCGAACCCAGTAACATGAAATATTGCATGGTGTTAGCCCCCAAACGATATGAGTGAAAGAGGAACAATTATTATTCAGAATAACGCACCAGATCAATGCAACATTAAAATTTTGCAACATAACATAACTGAAGGAAACGAAGCAATTGATTTGTAGGCTCACAAAATTTTGGGCAGGTGATACAAAAAAAGCCGCGCGATAACACTCGTGTACAGCAAATAAAATAAACAAGTATATCACGGAAAGAAATTCATTATCTATATACAAATATGACATATATAACTAGAATACATTAAGCCAACACAGAAAAGCATTCAATTCGGTGAAGAAATGAAACGTCATATGAATATAATATTAGGTCCCTTAATGTAGAAATGGAACGAATCGGTCTAAGAACGGCTAATGCGCGTAAGTCATTATAGATGCTGCCTTTATTGCTTGTAGAAGCTTGGCTGATGACACGCGCTGTATTTGCTGCCCTGTGCATCAGTAGCAAACGCTCAAATATTTTACCGTATTCCGGATACTGCAGCATGCATACCGACACTTTTGCTTCCACACTTGCTACTGGCAACGTTAAGTGCCCTCACAGAAGCCTCAGTTCGAACAAAGATTTACATTCGCAATTTCAAGAACATACGAACGATTTCAGGCACTATGTTATGACATGAAGGAAAAAATTTTGCACACAAATTCTCTGAAGTATTGCTCTCTCAGCTTCGGATGTGCTGACACGGTTTGATAGCAGTACCTCGCTGTTTACACGGAGAAAGTTTTCTGCTGCTATAACCACTTCAACCATCCCTGCAGAAGGGCTGGTGAGCGACTGGTGCAATGAGGAGTAGTTCTTGAGCTGAATTAGTCTGCAGCTTGCATCATTAGAAGTTAGAGAAGCACTGCAGTCTTCCCAATGAAGCTTCTTTGTTATTTTGGAAAAAACGTAGCCTGCTAGGTAGACTAGCGACTCCTCTCCTTCCTAGCTTAAGTCTAGAAGGTCAGAGAGAGCTATAACGCTGCCCTCTTCACTTTGTTCTTTTTCTGCATTCAAACCTATGAGCAAAAATCCTTCATCATCTGAGTAGCTATCGTACCTACTCGGCCTTAGAAAACTGCGCTAGTGTCGCGCTCCTAAGGCTGCACTAGAACTCGTAGAGGCGTGGGATGGGGTTTTTTGCCCTCAGAGTTGCGAACAGGTTCTCAAGTCCATCTTGACCGAACCTACCTAATAAAACATACTCGAAATCGCACTTCTTTATTAGCATGTCTTGCACTTCGAATGCCGACAGCGTTGACAAAATGATGCCTGTTTGAACCGGCTTTAGTCTACCGCTTTAGTCTGCGCACCAATAGAAATTTTAGAAAACAACTCCACTGTCTCATTCAGAAATGGTACGCCCTCCTCACAAGCTCCTCTATAAGCATTGCTAAACTCGAGCTGGCTGTTTCGTGATGTCAACAAGCGAAACCAGCGAAAGACAGTTGCGACAAACCATGCCGTAAAAAGTGCATTTTTCGATAACAAACCTGTCACTACCAAAAGGTGCAAACCAGCTGATGTGTCGTTGTGAAATAAACTGTAAGCAAAATTGACTTTTATTTTGTTATAATTAATGGGATCGACACATGCAGGATTAAGGTGAGGAGCGAGTTTGAGCTCAGATTTTACTTCACGCTGAACAAGAATCTTAATATATTAAATGTTTACAACGTTAGTTGGGAGGCCATTTTTTGACTACATCATCCGGAAGGTAAATTAACTGACCTTTAGTCAAGTGGTTCTTCAAATTTTTAGTAAGTAGGGCACATCAGCAAAAAACCACAGGTTTCGTGTAGGATCACAGGGGTGAACATAGCTTGTGTGCGGCCGGCCGTGTTTTCCTGTATGAAGGCCAAATAGCCTCCAGAGCACCAAGTTCCCACCCCCCATGTCGGAGGTCACGGCATGAGTTTTTAATCCCAGTGCTTCGCAATCCGTTATTACTTTAATTATTTCTTCCTTCAGTGTTGCAGCATCGAATGAATTTCCTGTTAAATGATTGGCAATCGTTTCTTTCCACCTAGTGGACAACCCTGCCAACATGATCCTGCCAACATGACAGCCCTGCCAACTAAGCCGTGAGTAGCTAGCGTATCTTCCGGTAGGGAACCGTCAGATAAAGGCAACGTCGGAGCGCCGAGAACACAGCGGCGTGAATGATCGCAAACCAGCCCTGGTGTAACTTGCATTTCGTCAATCATTAAGGTGGCGTGGCGCTCTTCAGGCTTCATGAGGTCAACCGAGGACGAAAAAAACATAATACGCATCAAAGGGTAAATACAACATTCACTCCAGCCATATTCAAACTATGATTTATCTTCAAAGCTATAACGTATACAGAAATATTGCAGCAACTTTTATATTGTTAACAGAAGCAAAATAACACAGAGTCGCTTTAATGTATATTCGTAGTAAATCATAGTGCTATTAAAGGGGACCTTAATGCCATTACCAATTCATAGCACTCAATTACCTTTCATATCTTACAGGCAGTTTCAGAACTGTAGCGCTTTTATGTATGAGGTGCATGTATACATAGTTATTTAGTATACCTTCATTCTGAGAGGCTCCATCATGTCTTGAAGAAGCGCAGGCTGAAACTTGAAATTCTCCAAATGGAGCTGGAGTGTGCGCTCGGACGGAAACGGGAAACCATGATTTCTCAACAGACTGTAGCCTTTGGACCCGCAGGACAGACGCAGCTTGAGTGACTTTACAAGCGTGTTGGCCACCCAGCGCATCCCTTATGCTGAGAGCCGCTCCAGTGACCTCATCTGGCCGTCACTGAATATGTGTTTAATCTTTTACTTCAGCCGTTCTTTTTATTCTTCACTTTTAAGATATCTTCTATTGGCAGCTCCTAGATTCCTCTTCGACTCTTCATGAAGGCACTCCAGCTCTGATATGCGGTTTATAGGGGCTTGGTATGTTGCTAAAGAAAAAATAAGTACGCAGAGTGCGAGGCTATTTCATGGTCTACCAATAACAGAAAAACATCAGACAAAGGTAACATATATCTAGTCAAACCTACACTTACCGTCTGGAAAAGGCAGATTTGTGGACTAATGAACCTCGATATCTTCCGCTTGGACTGAAATGAGAAGGCCAAGCACTGTTGAAATACCGATCCTTTGATGTCAAGCATTTATACCATTGCGAGCGTTGAGCGAGCAATGTGTAGAACGGCAAGCATCTTCTGACCATGCAACTAATATGTTTGATAAAAAAATCAATGCCTCTTACGATCATGTTCAAGTGTAGAAAAAGCAGGACTTGAAAGCATGACGCTGCCATCAGGCAGTTCTCCGGCTGTCAAGAAATCTGCGTGAAAGGACAATGTCAGGCACTGATAATGCATGCGCCGTGACCAAGCTAATACGCACCGTCAGGAATGCACTGCTCGCCACTGCCATTATGAAGCGAGACACCTTCTTCAGGTGAGACTGAAATGGAAAAGCCAAAGCCTCCTGAAAGCCTGAAGCAGCTGTTTAGGTTTGCATGTGACCGCAATTTTTCAAAAAAGCATGCTCACAGGATGACTCGGCAGGCGCTACTGCTGTGACGTTGTTCGCAGGTACACTTGCTGAAGCGGAAGAAATATTTTATATAGACCGACAGCAAATTCAATTCCGGAAAATGTTGCGAGGCATCAGCACATTGCTAGCTTTTTACTGGGTATCTATGTAGAAAGTTATTGTGTTACTACATATTTTTCGTTCATGCTGCAGAAAAATGCAACAAATATCACTCACCGGTTTTGTTCGGTAGTGTCAGCCTTATCGCAGGTGGCTTCGTTTGCTTAGGTGCACTCCGAAGAGAAAAAATGGTCGGAATCACATTAGCCTTTAATTTCTTCTTACCGTACTTCTGCAGTATGAGCGGCTCAAACTGGTCAGTTTCGAAATGGAGCTGCAATGTTATGAAAAAATGTTTAAGAAAAAATGTGCTAGCAAAATATACTCGCACAGAAAAATTCCGAAAACGATATAAAGTTAATTACAATGTACCTCGCGGTTCTTTCGCTTGGTCAATTTTTAAAGGCATAGCTAATATCCGGCTGCCTAATTAATTCAGGACCACTGAAAAAGACAAGTGAGAAAGAAGGGTTTCACGGCTTTTTGTGATCAAATAAACCAGACTGATAAGCCAAAATTAATATTTGAGGTCACGAGTACGCGCGCTAAGAACCTGCTAAATCACCCTAAGGGAGGCGATGGTATAACGCCGCTATAGTGCCAAACGTCATTGTTTTTTCCGACCGCAGCAGAGCTCTGATCCACAGAGGAAATAGTCTGCCTTACACGCTACGAAAATCTACATGCTTCCTATTCTGCGCCACCGTTAGAAGCACGCGTATTTGCTGGAAATAAAAATTAAGAAACATTTTAGCCGGAAACCCACACCGAGACTCAGAAATTAAGGCGGCTATAATTGGAGCAACACACAGCAATGCCACCAAATGGAAAGGATAACATGCGAAACGACACATAATGATGAGCGAATTAAGCAAATTGTCAGCCTCTTGAGGAACTCGCAAGAAGTTTCAGGTATGCAGACAAGTTTATGCACCAAGCATTGCACAGTACCTCGCAGAGGATGGTGTGATTCGTTAGAGCGAATTCCTTACGTCCGATGTCATGAATCCACTTTTTTCTACGACTGATGTTCTTCCGTCGAGGAATCGCGAAAAGCATGAAGCCATTTTCGATGTCATGAATCCACTTTTTTCTACGACTGATGTCGTTCTTCCGTCGAGGAATCGCGAAAAGCATGAAGCCATTTTCACTCCCGCTTGTGCACTGAAATGCACAACAATCCGGCATAACGCGGCGCTAGAAGCAGAGTTCGAATGAGCTTAATGACGCTGGACCCTCGACAGAGGCCGACGGCCTGCACATGGCGCCGACGAAAAACAACACAAGCAAAGCGACGCTTTTGCGCGCGTTTCCAGGGCGACGGCTGGAGGGGCCAATCATCGGTCGGAAAAGCGCTGAGTGGAGAGGCCGGAGAGGAGGACGTGCGAGGGTTGGCGGCGCGGCGGCAAAGTTCACAGAATGGCACTACTTTCAGTATCAAGGGGGTTTAGACAGGGAGGGTCCCAATTGCAAGAGCGCTGTAATTAAAGGTGGAAATTCGCCTCTATATGAAAATTTGAGCATACTTAGGTCTCGTTCACATCTGTGGACGCAGCGCCTGAAGGGGATAAGGAGAACTACACCTAGAGGGAGATGGACGGTTGCCGCGGAAGGAAGGTATGGCAAGAGACGGTTAAGCGGGAGTGCAGGAAGCCGCAGCATGGCAAATATCTGGGATGTGGCTACCATTAAAGAAGAAGGGGGGGGGGGGGTAGCGTGAGCGGAGGAATGCAGCACGGTCCATCTGCGATATCTGCTGCGAAACGCGCCGCTTGATGAGAGCATCATTGGTGGAGCGGCAGTTCTAGAGCGGCGGATTGCGGATGCGACCTGCGCGGTAAACGACTGTGTAAGGAAGTCTAAAAAGATCACCGTTGAAGTATACATATGTGAGGTCACTTTCATGTGCTCGGGAACAACATGTAGCAAAGTACAAAGAAACTAGCATCTGCCGCTGAATCTCGCGTTAACCATCGGAAACGGTCCTCCCAGGTTTTGTGTCTTTTCTTTTTGGAAACCATGATTTTTCTGCCTTCTCAGAATAAAATTGCGGGAAAAACCTACTTTGTTGATTAGATGCGTACTATGCTAGTTAGATGTCTTCGTACCGGAGCTGAAAGAAAGCAGCCATTTCCAATTTCTTATTTTTCTAATAACTGACAAGATGTAACAGCAAAAAAGAAGAAAATAACAGTGAGATGTTGAAGTACTATGAAAAAATGCGTAAGTAGTTGATGTAAGTGCGCTTGTTAGTGAAATGTTAGAGCGCTGAAACATCTGTTTAGTATTCAGTATCAGTGTCAATTTTAAACCTTTTTCCTGATTAGGCTGCTTCTATTGCCTTCTGTATTGTTTGCACACCATCTTTAATAAGAGATGTTACACTAAAATAATGAACAAAAACTTGAAGACTAATACGCAAGCACTGAAAAAGGTCCAACTCATAGCCAGGAAAGTACAGGAAATGTAAAACAGGAAAGGCGTAGCGCTTTCTAGGACAGCCTAGAAGAAATCAAGTTTGCAAGCTGTGCGTGCTGCCGGCGACCAAAGAAAAAAAATAGCTGACCATAGCGGGGCATAACGCACAAACTGCGGCGAAGTAAGCGGGGCATGCTTTCCAGTTAAGAAAAGGTGCCGATGACCGAGGCTCCTTAATCCCGAAAGCAGCCAAGAGTGGCAATGCGCGCTGCCCGGCTTGAACAAGAAAACATTGGGAAGGCGACGCACGTTCAGCAGCGAAAAGACCAGTCCAATATCAGCACTTGATATTTGTTTGCTCTTTTCGCTGCTTGTTTTGTTGCTGTTTGTCACAGTAAATGAGACTTTCTCCTTCACTTTTCCAGTTGAATCGGGCTTGCCACAAGGCTGTGTGCTGGCACCAAAACTTTTTCCCATCTAGATATATCAATGACATACCTGGTAGCTTTAAAGTTAGCAACCTTATAGCTTGAAATGTTCGCCAATCAACCTTTTGCAGATGACTACGCCCTATACTGCGAAATTAACCGTGACTGTAATGTAGATATTCTTAAGTCCGAAATTAACCGTGCTCTTGACTGGGCTGACGCTTGAACACGGAATAAATACTAAGAAATCCCAGTACATGTGTATCTCATCATAACGCAACATTTCCCGCATATCATCTGATTAATAGGCACAGTAAATCTATCACTCCTAAAAATATCTAGGCGTATTTATCTTTTCTATGATCTGTTGGAAAACGCAAGCACGCTATACAAACAACTATGCTATTTTCGTGCGGGGCTACATATGGTGCAAATTTTACCTTTCTTCTACTCCTGTAAAGTTACTTCACAAGTTTTTATATCGAATTAAACTGAAATACGCTGCATTTATCTGCTACCCCAGTAAAGAGACACTCATCTATCAAATTCTGTCTGCCAAGAACCCGGCGCTAGTTTCATTCTTTCTCATAAGCACCGTACGTATAAGGCCTCTGCTATGAAAGCAACCATATTGTTACCGCTGCTGTCACAATGCAGAACAGTATTCCGTCTTTGCCTGCTCCATAATATACTTCATGACCATCCCATTCTTAAGAATCAGTTGACAATACCAACATGGACGCATCCACCATCGTCATAAGACTGTTAGTCCTTCATGACGAACCAATCATTTTTTAATTTCATTCATCCGGTACATGAGCAGTCGGAATCAGCTTCCCCGATTTGCCGTATAAATATTTGAGGGTTCTGAGTTTAAGACTTCCTTAACTAACTTGCTCTTGTCATCAATCCCAAAGATTATGGCATTGTCATTTATTCTTCATTTTAGTCAGTTTCCTAAATCAGTCAATCTTTTAAATACTTTCACTCTTTAATCTACAGGCGCATGTAATACTTTAGGAACATAGTATTATCCTGGTCCTCTTTCTCTATTTTGAAAAGCTGATACTATGCCATGGATGCTTTTATGGTTGTTTTGTATTGTGCGCTGTTTCTTTTAATTTGTTTTAATGTTTTGATGTAACTTTTAGAATTCTTTCGTGAGCCACATTTATATTTAGACAACTATACATAAATACTGCCCCATTTCGTTGTTCTGCCCCATACAGTAGTCATCCAGTATCGCTAAAGAAGATGTCCTTACAAACACAACGAACGATGCCTACCAATACATGAAAATAAGATTTTAGTCAGCCAAATCGGTGAAGAAAGGATAGGTTTTGCTTGTGCCAGACCGAAAGATCAGAAAACCAATACCCTTTGTTATGGCTTCGTTCCCTGAGGGTAATAATATAAATGAATATTGTAATATGCATTTCTGTGAGCATCCATAGGGGTCCATGTTTGGACTTTCTTTACAGCGCTCTTCCTCGCGTTAAACTGTTAACTAGCCTCTGCTACGCTCTTATTCTGTCTATTTGAATAATAGGACCAGGCGCTTATTGTTGAACTTCACCATCTTAAGAAACTCTAACCATGAACTAGCCTGAATATGAGTAAAGAGAGAGTAAGCTCTCCTAGAGCCCTCTCCCTTTTAAGAGTAGGGTATGCTGTCCAAGTCCCGGGGTAGATTTTTGTCACTAAAATATGTAATGCTTAAGGCTGGCAACGGAAACAAATTTCTTCTTCGAAACATCCGAGGTTCTAGCAGTTAAACATTCTAACCTTTGGTTCATCCTCCTCTATTTTGCTAACCTCGAGAGCTCCTGTGTCGCGGATAAAAGCCCCCTCTTATTGTTAACTGAGTCAAGTAACTATGCTTTGCGATAGGATAGTACCTCCGTTTCTAAGAGTAAGCATTTCGTTTTTTCAGGTTATAAACTATACCTCGAGACAGGAAGCATACCGTACCAGTAAATGGGAGTGCGCTAGAGGCCAGCTAACTCCATTTCTACTGGCATGTAGGCTTATTAGTGCTTAGAGTGTAGGATCAAAGAATTCTTGCAGATGGTAAATGTGAAAAGATCAAAAATTCCACACGTAAGCAACGCCACGATTAAAATGTGCATTATTTATATGAAATCTCCAAGCGTCCAGCCGAATAAATCCACGACTACACATTTTCTCAGCATGAAGTAGTCTTCCTAAAGGAGACGCAGGAAAGTTCCGGGGTCTATATTGAAAATGTTATAACGGCAATTACATTTGAATCAAGCGCGGTAAGCTATCTAGAAGATCTAATGGAGAAGAAGTTTTCAAGTCATGGAGCAGTGGATTAGAAATGGATGCTTGTAATTTTTTTTTCCAATCAGCAGACGCATCTGAAGGAAGTGAAGAACACGACTCAAATGCTGCAGCATATCCTTCAAGACAAAGCAATAAAACAATGGTGAGCTGATTGGCTCATGCTGATATAGAGGGGTCGTTTTAAGCGCCTCTGGAAGAAACAAAAGAATGGCGGTGCCGTGATGTCTTCCTTTATGTCATGTCTTAGCAATAGAAAAATCTTTCACAACACAACGCACACTGCCCCCTTAAATTTGAAGGAAACTAACAAAATCATCGTCCAAATCGGCGAAGACAGCATGGGTCTCACTGGTGCTCAATCGAAAGTTCAGGAAATCAAATATGAACATTTCAGTGAGGCCTTGATAACGCATGGAAAGGCGAGGACTGACATTGGGTAACGTGCTGCGGCCAGTGCGACAAGCTGCTCTTTCTTCTCGCGGCAAGCAAGTCCGGCTACCTTTTCGCCCTGTGCGCTTCCTGGAAAACAGCAGTGAAGGACCCATCCTTCTTCTCAAATGCGCGTTCTGGAAACGCCTGCATGCGTGGTCTCTTTTCCACAATCCCTGCGCTTGCATGCGCCGAGTGTCGTGCAAAATAGCGCCTTCTGATGTGTCATGCCACCTTGCTTTATTCCTTACTTTCTGTCAGGTCGGAGTGGTCTGGGTCTTCCCGCAAGCCCCGCTGCAAAACCTCGCCTCTGTTTGGCTTGCAAGATACGGTCTTCTCTTTCTGTTACTGCGGTCAGGTTTAGAACAATCGCCCATTTCGTCTGATCCGTAACCTGAGCGGAAATCTTACGAGGTTCAATTCGGAAAGGCTTTGCTTTCTCTTCTGTCGCATTCATATATGTGCTAACGTTAGCACCTGCCTTTTTACCTGAATTTAGGTACTAATATTTCAGCCGTTTCGTCTTGGTCCTTGCCCTTTTTCTTTTTTTCCGCCTAGACTGTTCTGCGCTATTCTCCTGATCACTAATAGCTTCCTCTAGTTTTTCAGACGCACCACGGAAACCTTCATATAATTCAAAGCTGGCCTCCTTGCCTTCGCAGCAGAGTGTCAGCTCCACACAACTGACCGATGGACCTTCAGTTGCCCCCTAGTAGTCCCAGAAAGTAGTCCTGCGCCACCTGCTTATCACCCTCAGTGTTTTCCTCAGAAGTGCACAGCTCAACTGGAATGGGGCTCTCGTGCTCTGCCTCAGCGCGGCTTTCAATGTTGCGTTTTAACCCAACTGCAGCTCCACACTCTCCATAAGGCAGCTTCGCTGAGGTAGGCGCAACTCTGGCTTATTCACTGACGCCGCATTGACGCCTCAGCTCGTAGTTGCCACGATTCGTGATCTTTAAATGGCTCCCCTTCATTTCCCTTTTAAAACCACAACCTTTGGGGAAATTGTCCCTTTTCCACCGGGGCCGGTTAGTCGCCGTTACGTGCCCTCTTTCTACCGTCCTCGAGCTTAACCAACTCGGCGACGGTTTCTGTCTTCACTGCAGAGCCTGTCTTCGGAGCTCTTTTTTTTTAAACCGCCCGTGCCGGTTGGGTTTATTTCCTCTGCCGTTAATCGCAGGTTCGCGACTAACTAGGCAACGGACTGCTTAGATACTGTGGGAACTCTCTCTTGGCTCGACTTTGACCGACGCCATTCGTGCCCTTTCCTCACACTTTCTGAACGAGCTGTCGCAGAGACGCACCTAGCTAACTTTGTGACAGTCTCTCTGACCACTTTCTTTTGACAGCGATTTGTCGTGTGCCATCCATGCCGGTTGTGCGCCATTTCACAATCCTCTCTTATGGCGTTACGTCTGTCCAGCTCGGCGATGGACTGGAACGTTGAAGGCTTTGTCTGTACGGAGATAGTCTCGCTCCTTGCTACTTCGTCCCCATTAAACCCGTTGAGGCTTGCGAGCCATTTTTTCTCAGCCTCGAGGTTACGCTCTTCTACCTCAGCTGCTAGTTTCTTCCTAGCCTCTTCCTGAGCTCTTTTACACTCCTGTAGCTCTGCCTTTGCCGAAGTTTCGCCTCTTCATTCTGGACTACCCCTCGTCGAATTTAAAGTGCAACCTCCAATTACTCTAGTTTCTTTTCTTCTTTTTCAGCTTCGCACCTATGGCGTTCCTTCTCTTCTTCCCACTCCCGATCAGTTTCGTTCCTAACTTTCGTAATTTTTTTATTTTGGTAAGCTTTCTCTTTAGCCTTCCGTACCTTGTGGTCGGCTTTTTCTGTAGCTTTTTCCTCCTGTACCAAATACCACGTGCCTACAAACTGATCATAATTCTAGGCGTACTTATAATTTGTCTTTCATTGCTCAATTTTTCTTAATTTGCTCTGCAATTGTAGGGACATTTTCTCGCATAACAAAAGAAAGTCCGATTTCGGCAATTTCTATGGGTCCATAGTCACTGCTTTTAAATATCGGCTTTGCTCGCTCATAGTGATTCTGAACTCCACCCCTATGCTACAAACACCCGGCCAACCAAAGTTGAAATTGTTACCCCTAATTTGAAGCCTGGAGGATCCAAAGCCCTCGGTCACCCGGTCCATCACACCGCTGCCAACCAGTTGCTGGTGATGGGAGTGCGATCCCATCGCAGGCCACCAGTCTTGGGGATTGTGCTTCAATTACACCGCTGCCAACCACCTGTTGGGGATGGGGCTCCAAGCCCATTGGAAGCCACCAGTGTTGGGGATTGTGCTTCAACGCCACAGGTGCCGCCAGAGTTGGAGACGGACGGGCACTCGAGTAGGCTGACTCGCTCAGCCCCGTGGGTCCCGTCTCCGATTGAAGTTGTCGGACTCCATTAACGAGGAAAACTGTACAGTAGGGTTTATTTACATATACAGGCATGAAAATGAAAAGTAGGGATCTTTTGAAATGGAGGATCTTGAGGCCGGATCAGAAGAGAGGATGATTTTCACTGCACTCGCTATCGAGTTTTATACCGTTCTTCGTCCCTAGATTCCCCAGGTTGAGGACACTCTCTCCGGGGTGGGAGTGGCCTGAAAGTTTGACTAACGCGCACAAACTCCCACTATCGCACATAGGGACACGCCGCCGTCACGTGTCGAGCCTGGGAGGGAAGAGGATGCCGTCGGGTTCACGTCAACTGCGAAAGGTGAGGTTATCTGGCCATCCGAAGGTTCCCACGCGCTGCTGACGCCTGTTGTTCAGATGTCAGCCCTGCGCGCCGGGCTAGATTTATAGAGAAGGAAAACAAAATGAGGGGCTCGTTTGACAAAAATATAAAGGAAGCCAACAGTCACCGAAACCAACGTGCAAAGGGGAATAATTCTGTTTTCTAAAACCTTTTGTATTACTTAGATTAATATATCGCTTAAAAACTTACTTGTAGAGCAGCAGAAGAAACAACCATGCCGCCGGTGGGATCCGAACTGACGACCTTCGAATATCGCGTCCGGGGCTCTACCAACTCAGCTACGACGATGGCTGTCCAATTCACTGCTATGATGGGTATTTATGTTTATTGCGTGTTAGCGAATCTTGATAGTGTTCACCAGCGCCACCCTCGCCAATAGCGGTGAACGTAGCACCTCCTGTATTACCGTGAATGTGACGTAGAACGTCATCTAACGGCGAGGGCAGAAACTGTGCCAGAGCCCTCTTATGCTACCCTTGGCATCACGACTGCGAGAACCGAGACCCTCCTTAAGTTATTAGCAGACAAGGTAATGGAAATGAGAGTCGTGTTTGACAAATATATGAAGGAAGCCAACAGTCATCGAAACCAAGGTGCACATAGGATTATTTCTGTTGTTTTCTTTAATTTTTTTATTACTTCGATTAATCTGTCGCTTAAAGAAAATTACTTATAAAGTAGCAAAAAAAAGCAGCCATGCCACCGGTGGGTTTCGAACCTTGGTTTCGATGACTGTTGACTTCCTTCACACACACACACACACACACACAAACACACACACACACACACACACACACACACACACACGCACGCACACACACACACACATATATATATATATATATATATATATATATATATATATATATATATATATATATATATATATATATATATATATATACGCAGACAAGTTAAAGGAAATGAGGGGCCCGTTTGACAAATTTATGAAGGGAGCCAACAGTCACCGAAACCAAGGTGCATAGGGGAACGTTAATTTTTTTTTATATATATTTTTTAATGTGTTATGCTTATCAGTGGGATAATAATACTTAGATTAATAAATCGCTTAAAGAAAATTACTTATAAAGCAGCAGAAAAAACAACCATGCCGCCGGTGGGATCCGAACCCACGACCTCCGAATATCGCGTCCGGTGCTCTTACCAACTGAGCTACGGCGACGGCTGTCCAATCTGCTGCTCTCGTGGGAATTTATGTTTACTGGGTGTAAGCGAGCCTTGAGAGTGTTCACCAGCGCCACCCTCGACCATAGCGGCGGACGTAGCACGTCCTGTAATACCGCGAGCGTGACGTAGAACGTCATCTAACGGCGAGGGCGGAAACTGTGCGAGAGCCCTCTTATGCTACCTATGACATCAAGACTGCCAGAACCGAGACCCTCGTTAAGCTATTCGCAGACAAGTTAAAGGAAATGAGGGGCCCGTTTGACAAATTTATGAAGGGAGCCAACAGTCACCGAAACCAAGGTGCATAGGGGAACGTTAATTTTTTTTATATATATTTTTTAATGTGTTATGCTTATCAGTGGGATAATAATACTTAGATTAATAAATCGCTTAAAGAAAATTACTTATAAAGCAGCAGAAAAAACAACCATGCCGCCGGTGGGATCCGAACCCACGACCTCCGAATATCGCGTCCGGTGCTCTTACCAACTGAGCTACGGCGACGGCTGTCCAATCTGCTGCTCTCGTGGGAATTTATGTTTACTGGGTGTAAGCGAGCCTTGAGAGTGTTCACCAGCGCCACCCTCGACCATAGCGGCGGACGTAGCACGTCCTGTAATACCGCGAGCGTGACGTAGAACGTCATCTAACGGCGAGGGCGGAAACTGTGCGAGAGCCCTCTTATGCTACCTATGACATCAAGACTGCCAGAACCGAGACCCTCGTTAAGCTATTCGCAGACAAGTTAAAGGAAATGAGGGGCCCGTTTGACAAATTTATGAAGGGAGCCAACAGTCACCGAAACCAAGGTGCTTAGGGGAACGTTAATTTTTTTTATATATATATATTTTTATTGTGTTATGCTTATCAGTGGGATAATAATACTTAGATTAATAAATCGCTTAAAGAAATTGCTTATAAAGCAGCAGAAAAAACAACCATGCCGCCCGTGGGATCCGAACCCACGACCTCCGAATATCGCGTCCGGTGCTCTTACCAACTGAGCTACGGCGACGGCTGTCCAATCTGCTGCTCTCGTGGGAATTTATGTTTACTGGGTGTAAGCGAGCCTTGAGAGTGTTCACCAGCGCCACCCTCGACTATAGCGGCGGACGTAGCACGTCCTGTAATACCGCGAGCGTGACGTAGAACGTCATCTAACGGCGAGGGCGGAAACTGTGCGAGAGCCCTCTTATGCTACCTATGTGTATGTGTTCTTTCTGCTGCTTTATAAGTAATTTTCTTTAAGCGATTTATTAATCTAAGTATTATTATCCCACTGATAAGCATAACACATTAAAAAATATATAAAAAAAAAATTAACGTTCCCCTATGCACCTTGGTTTCGGTGACTGTTGGCTCCCTTCATATATATATATAATATATATATATATATATATATATATATATATATATATATATATATATATATATATATATATATATATATATATATAAAGACAAAATAATAAAAAGAAAACATGATGCCTGAAAAGGCGCGTGTGATCAATGGGAACACCGTCCGACGAGTTCCGGTAAACATTAGGCTAAAGATTGAATGCAAACAGCCTATCTTTTTTTAAATCAGGCATGCAGCATAGAGCTCAAGTACAGTTCACCTGTCTCTGGTTTCACTCTTGGCAGAGCCACGTGTGCGAATTCTCAAGTGACGAAGCAGTGGGTAATTGGGGGCCGTTTTAAAGCTTCGCTGTCCAACCACATTCACAGCGTGGATTCGAGCCACAATAGTTTTCGGCTAGCTTTCCTCTCCACAAGAGGTTCTCTCAAATCATCACCATCAACTTTACTACACCCACTTTTGGGCAAAGGCCTCTGCATTGTCTCTCCAATAAGCCCTGTCCTTGGCAAGCTGCGCCTAGCCGTGCTAGTAAAATTCCAAATCTCATCTTGCCACCTAACCATCTGCCGCCTCCTGCTACGCTTGCCTTCTTTGTATCCACTCCGTTACCCTTAAGGAGCAGCGATTGTCTTGCCTTCGCATCACATGCCCTGTCGAAGTCCATTTCTTCCTCTTGATTCCAACTAGGTTCCATAGCACAAAACAATAATGGGAATACACAAAAATGCTTGTGCGTTCGTTTTTTTATGCGCTAAAGAACCTCATGTGAATTATCCACTAGGCCGACTCGTTACCCTTCTAGGTCACCATTCCGCCTATCTAGGCACGCGGCGCCACCGACGACCCGCTCCTCGCGTTGCGCGCTTCGCAGCAGCCACCGCAGACGGACCGTGCTATATTCCTCCTGTCTCGCCATACCCTTCCTCTTTCTTCCGCGGTAACCACCCTCTAGTTATGCGTTCTAACCTATTCGCGATGCCCTCATCTTTATACAATAATTTTCCTCCTCCTCCTTCTATGGTAATCGCCTTCGGACGCTTTTCTGGAAACCACTCTCCAGTTACAACTTCCTACACCCTCGACATACCCTCCTCCTGGCAGGGAAGCTACCATCAGAGTTCTACTCATGGCAACCACACAGTGCTCAAGACATTTAACGCTCTCGCGATACCCTTTCCCTTCCACGGTAACAATCCTCCGGATAGCTCTGGTGCGAACTCCACACCAGTTACTCATTCCGCTGCTCTCGTCATGTTCTCCTTACACGGTAACTAGCCTTCTAGTGGTTACCGTGGCAATGCACCACTGGTTACAACATCTAGTACGACTGCTACGGCTACAACTACCCTGACTGCTACGACGCGAACTCCAGGATCGGGCTCTGAAAGGTGCTTTGAATCACCTTCCGAGAAGAGCGGAGCAACTGGCTCACTGAGTGAATTTTTGTTGTCAGGAGCACCTGAGCCAAACAATATTTTACACACAGAAGAGGGCTCACAATTGCTTTAAATAGTCAGCGATCCCTTCCCGGCGACTTTTATGCGTTGCATATTGCAATCACTCAGTTCAGTCTTTGGGCGCGGCCGGACAGCCACCACTGACCTTTAGCGCAACCACGTGACGTGACGTCACGACAGCCGGAGGAAAAGCTGGGCCCCAACTGGCGCGGTCGCGCGCGGCCGCAGCCACCACCTGACTCCCGCTCCTCCCGCTAGGGGCGCTGCGCTATGATTGACGTCACGGCATATGTTTAAAAGAGCTGCGCTCCTTCGGCGAGTAAATTCAAGTATAACCAAGTATTACCGAGAAAATCGAGTGCCACCAAGCAATACCTCGCCCTCAAAAAAAAAAAAAGACCGCGCAATATGCAACGCATTCTTGGCTTAACCAAGCTAAGCCTGGCCATTTTTAATGCTCGCATCTTCTTCCGTTGCACCGCTCCGGCGTATAGGCCTACCAGTTTATAGTTGACTATTGCTTAGATCCCTTCACATGCCAGGCAGCTACCGTGGCAGGGGCAAAAATGTGGTTTAGCTCCGGCGGGTGAGGAAGCTCTGCCCCTTGAAGCGGGGCCAGCGGAGGAGCACCGAATTTTCAGCTTGCAAAAAAATCACGAGATTAGTGGGAAGGGCGCGGAGACGCTGAAATTCACTTTGACCACAGATATCACAGCTTCTACAAAGCGCATAAAAACAATTCTTTCTTGAGGATATTTGACATCACAGGCATACCGCAACTTTAATTATTGATTACCTGTCAGACGCCTTCAAAAAGAATTAGAGATCACTGCGGCTGCCCGCATTGGAAGAATGCGAAAGCGTTAACACCCCCTCTACACTGGCCGCCTTTCAAATTTGGCGCCATGGTTGTTTTTTCGCTCACTTGATTGACTAGTTATCGATTAACTCTGCTTACACACTTGTTGCATGATTGAATGAATGAACTTAATTCTCGTCATCACGGGGCCTCACGGTCGGGGCGCAGCAATTAGGAGGAGGTGCCTCCCAGCTAACTCTCAGCATCTGAGATCCTGCAGAGTCTTGTAGTAAGCTGTCTGCACCTGACGGATGATGAATCTGCTGACCCGGTCGTGGCACTGTATCAGCTCTTCCCAGGTGGCAAGGTCTTGGATACTTGGTGATTTACCCCAGGATAATCCTGACACTCCCAAATTAAGGGATTTTGAGAAGTCATTCTGTGGCAGCTGCAGCAGAGCATCAGGAGTGCAGGGCCTGGAGGAGGCTTCGGGTCAACAGATTCTTTCCGTACTATATACTACATGATGAATTCACTTGGGAGCCCTTGTTTCATCCCGACAACCAATTCCAGTTTTTAATTTTGGCGCCAAACTTCGTTCCCGCCTACTCACTATATACCCGTCCGGTCTATATACCCGTACATTACCTTTTCCTTCTCATTAATTACCTAATTTGCTGTAATTCATCTTTTTTTATACCTCCTGGTTATGTATCGATCACTTATCACTGGTCACGTGATTGCCCATTTCGAGTTTTCAAACTTGGCGCCGCTCTTTGGATCCGTCTCCACTTCCGGTTTTCCTAATTTAGCGCTACGCTGTAGCTCCGCCTACTTCAAAATTTTGCGCCGCTTTTTCTTTGGTACCGCCCACTTTTGGGCACTTTTGGCTTTTTCTAATTAACTACTGATCCCATTTTGAAAGTTCTTTTTGCGACATCAACGTCACGTCGTCCTCTATCGATCACAATAATTAGTTTAACGCCATTTTTTCTGAGTGCCTCACAACTGCGGTGCACATGTTTTGCAGACATGATCCTTGTCGACATAGCCCAGTAATGCTATCGAATTAGTAAGTCTAGAAAAACTTGTCGTCCGGCCAAACACAGAGAGCAAGCTCTGCATCAGTTATTCGGGAGTATGCAATCTGCCAATGTATCGATAAAAATGGCCGCTGCAAACGGCAGCGTCGTGTTTGAAGACGACTGCGGCAGACTTCCAAATAATCTTCGTACACCCTCGAGTGCAGTCTTTTACATTGTCGAAGTGGTTTTGCCTGACCGCGATCATTTTGTGAGAGAACTGGCCGCGTCTAGTGAGTTTGGGTGGCAATAAGAAAGCGATAAATCCGTGTGCCGAAGGTGACAAACCCGTAACAAAAAATGAAAAAAGAGAACGCACTTGGAATTTGCGGAAATATATTAGCGAAATAAATTTTACGGACCAAATGTACGAACAGTGAATTTTTTTTCAAAAATGGTAGTCAAAGGGGCTCCAAGATACAATGTCTGCTTCATTTACCTGCAGATGCACACAAGATATTGAAATACCTTGGCACAGGTGCAGTGGTAAAAAACGCTGAACTCGCTTGGCATTCCCAAATGGCCGATGAAGGGGAGCTCGGACCTTTCGACTGAGACATATGTAGAAATTCTGAAGAAAGCAGGGCTCAGGCCGCTGGCAACAATTACGCCTGTTCCGGACAAAAAGCACCCCTAGTACATAAGATCAGTAAGTCAACACACCTTTCCTCAAGGACAACGCATGAGATTGCAAGGAGCTTCTAAACCATGCCCGAAGCTTTCCCAAGCATATGATCTGAATTTATCAGGGTAGGCATTTGGTGAACTTAGCGGAGTGCCATAATTTGTAAAGGACTGAGATTCAAGATGAAGCTCTCTTCTGTTTCTTGCTTAAAGTATGTTCTTAGCTGATCTCCAATTAGACACAGTGATTTAGTTGAGTGCTAAGAAAGGACTGTATCCCTAAACAAGGATTAAGTGGCTTTTGAGCGTCAGAAAATTCGCAGCAAAAAGACGTGTTAAGAGGAAAAAAGACGCATTTTTTCTTTTAATTTTGGCAAAAAGTTACTCTTTTTCGGATAAAGTTTCTTTATGACAGTATATGGTTTGAAGATAGGAGAAGACGAAGCACGTCGTGATCTTTGTTCTCAAATTATAGTTTTAATGTGAAAAGTTAGGTCTCGGGTCGTGTTTAACAGCAAAAGCAAATGTAGCTGATAAGCGACAGGGATGGTAGTTATGCTTTCTGAGGAGATTCATTACGCCTCCATTTTTTAGCAACCTTGAGAAATCTGTCTGAAGCCGAGTCCTGTTACAAAATTACAGGATTGGACTTTAGTCAGCCTAAGAGCGGAAATGCGAAAGCGTTTCCTTTTCCTCTCCTTCTCCCTGTATTGGTGCTTATTTGCTTGGTCTTTTTGTGTAATTATTGGAAATGAGTTGCAACTTCACAGGTCGAACTCTTACAACACGGGCGCTGTAGGAAATTTTTATAAAATGATATTAATAGATGGTTTGTTGGGGTTTAACATCCCAAAGCGACTCAGGCTATGAGAGACGCCGTAGTGAAGGGGTCCAGAAATTTCGACCACCTGGGATTCTTTAACGGGCACTGACATCGCGCAGTTCACGGGCCTCTAGAATTTAGCCTCCATCAAAATTTGACCGCCGCGGCCAGGATTGAACCCGCTTCTTTCGGGCCAGCCGCCGAGCGCCGTAACCCCTCAGCCACCGCGGCTGCAAAATGCGATTAAATGGTAATAATGGTAATATGAGAGTAGGGACACAACAACCCTATGTTTTCAGTGTTAGCGTGCCAGTTAACCTTGCGCAGTTAAGTTTTTCTTGATAAATTTTTCTTATGGCTACGATGCAGAGGTTTAAAACAACTTAGTCCACTTTGCTGCATTGCGTGCGCGAAACGCCTTTCGTGTGCTTATCATCGCTGTTTTGTTTTTGAAAACATTTAAAATGTAATTATGAATAGCCGGCATATGCCAGCTGATTTAGTGCATAATAAAAATTCCTGAAATAGGGAATTTCAAATAGAAAAGACATCTTTTGAGGAGCAACACGTGAGCCTCGGAAGATCGTGGTTGGTTTAAAAATCATGCTAATACGTAGCTGATTACAGGAATTCTCTAATATTATTTCAATTTGCACAGTCTGATGGTTACTCTGATTGGGCAGTTATAAGCGGTGGACACGACGGTGGCATATCTGTTTCGAAACAAGGAAAAAGCCATTCTCTAAAGCTCTGCCCCGCGAAGAAACACGGTGCTTTTTTGCGCTCTGAACAAACTGTGCGGTCCGGGCTCGCACGACACAGAAATGCTTACAACACCTAATTCGAATTGCCTTTGCTGTTATACCATATTGTGCGCATGTTTTTAAATTCACCGCTCGCTGAAAGCGAAAGTGACTGCATACAACGAATCAATGGATCAGGCTTTTCGAATTATGCGCCTTAATCATTGCAACCATAGTGGTGGCAACGCGTCACTAGCGGAAGTTGTGTTTTCACCATGCTTCATGGGCGCCTGATGTGCTCAGATTCACTCTTGCACAAAACAAATCGCCGGATTTTCTTGCATTTCAGACTTTTATAAAATAACATTTATTGTGCTAGTACTATAGATGTTTCACAAGCAGAAAAGTTGTCACTCAGGTTGAAGCCTCGGAGTAACTCGGCTAAGAACGGGTAAGCTCAGAGAAGTATCACGCCAGCTGCAGCCTATGGGAAGTGGGTGTCGCGCCAGAAACAGAACAACAGAAGAAGAGCGAGAAACACCGTATGGCACATACAAACTACGAGGCAGTCACCTGTGGCTTGGCCACTCCGCCGTAGTGGGTATATGCCACCTTTACTTGAGGCGAATCAACCAACCTTCTGTGCGCACGTAGATGCCACAAGGAAGAGGCGGTATGAAGTCACCGGAGAAACGTGGAGGTGAAAGGCGTGTACATGTGGCTCCAGAGACCGCCTAATAGAGCGAGCGATGATTCGAACCGCAACAAGCAGCTCAGGCGATTCACCGGAAGACGAGAGCCGAGGAACGTCTACAAGAACTTTTGGGTACAACGCGAAATTTGAATCTGATAAAAAGGTAAACAAAAATAAACAAAACTAAACAAGAACAAACGTCTTGGCACACTTTATGGCATTTAGCTCAACCAAATAAATCATTGTCAATTATTTTCTTCCTTTGGAAAAGAGATATGGCACCTTCTTGTCCATGACATCGGACTCCCCATTGGTACTAACCACCAGCTTGCGGTAAGTGAACAGTTGAGTAAATATGAAATTAACCTAATTCTCAAATTGCAGTGATCTTTAGGTTGAGTAACGTTGTCTGCGGATGACATTTATTTCCTGAAAAGTTTTTTTTTCTATTCACCCTCTTCATTTTTATAAAATTTCGAAAGCATTAATTGAAGGACTTAGTGGAAAAGAGCCTTCAAAAGTAACAAAAAAAGAAAGTAGACCAGTCATCACAGAGACAGCATGTGTTGCGACAAAGTAAAGCAGCTCTCTTTCTTCCATTCTTACAAGTGGCGCAGTGAGGAAATTAGTTTCGCTTTGGTCCATGCAGAATGCTCCAGAAACTGAGCAATTCATTTCTTTGGCACAGTTCCTCAAAAACATGCTCTCGCCGGTCAGGCTAACTAGTCGTTCTTGTAAACCAGCGGAACGGCTCGAAGCCAAACAGAAAGGGACAAAACACAGCACTGAACTAACAACAGAATAGATTTATTCAGGGCACCATGCAGTGGTTAAATACACTCTGGTATCACAGAATAATGGAAAAGCAGAGAAAAACAAGACAAAATAAGAAAAAAATATCGTTTCACAGCCTATCATTGTGGTTGTGCGAAAGCTTTAAGCAGGTAATCTGTGACATTAGGTATCCGTGTTCTTTTTCCGAGATAGCAACAGAAGGGGTGCTTATGCTTTGCGTACATACCCTCATGATTTCTGATGCCTCAATTATCTCCCTGGTGAGCTGGTCTTTGCTTTGTGCTTTTTGCAAACACCAGCTCACCAGGGAGATAATTGAGGCATCAGAAATCATGAGGATAGGTACGCAATGCATAAGCACCCCTTCTGTTGCTATTTCGGAAAAAGAACACGGATACCTAATGTCATAGATTACGTGCTTCGGCAAACCTTTCGCACAATCACAACGATAATCTGTCAAACGATATTTTTTCTTATTTTGTCTTGTTTTTCTCTGTTTTTTCGTAATTCTGTGATACCAGCGTGTATTTAACCACTGTTTGGTGCCCTGAATAAATCTATTTTGTTGTTAGTTCAGCGCTGTGTTTTGTCCCTTTCTGTTTGGCTTCGAGTCGTTGCGCTGGTTTACAAGAACTATGTCTGACCAACTCGCCCACCAGTTCATGTTGTGAACTAGTCGTACCGTTTCAAGGGACGATCTAGGTTAGGTATTGCAATGACCTGCGCGCGATGGCCAAATATCATGCCACTCAAGCAGCGGCTTAGCTGCCGGTTGAACACTTCACGCAGAAAAAAAAAATGATAATTAAAGATTCAGGCCCCAAAACGTCATTTTGCGGCGGCATTTAGTGCTAGAGGTATACCCTGCTGTTGTCCATACATATTTAGTTTTGGTGTTTGTAAAAAGCGGAATGGCAAACCCATATTTTCAGGTTCTCAGTCGGCGAGCTCGAGTAATTTGCAATTCAGGCTCAGGTACGAGAGGTCTACTGCAGTTTTCCGGAAGCAGTGATGCTTGTAAACTCCTGCATAATGAACTAACCAATGTGCCGGGATTAAGCGTACCAGTCCTACTGAAGTTACATTCGTGTAGGGTAACCTACTGGATATCACCAGGTAAACCTATGGGCCTTCCCATAACTGTTTCTCTCTCTCTCTCTGAAGTGACCATCACGTGGAATTTTTCTCGTTTTACAGCGCAGCTCTGAGGCGCCCGGTCTTCAGTTAAGCGGTGTGCCCTGGCCTCAACGCTGCCGAGCGAACGAGCGCATCCGAGGATAAAAAGAGAGCGAAGTCAGAGCCCAGAGTAGGGTAAAGACGGCGATAGCAAAGGGAGCGCGAAGAGAAAGCGGATGAGGTGGCGCAGCTGAAGCAAGAGAAGGAAAGTGGAGTCGGTGTCAAGGGCGGCACTCGGCGCGAGCTCCATAGATGCTTGCCCAGCAATAGTAGCGCCATCTGTGGCGCTGCCCTTGAGCTGCACTTTTTCTCGCGCCATCTGCAGCTCCGCACTTCCGCTCTTTACACAGCAAAAGCCGCTGATCTAGAAAAAAAACACCAAAAGAGCTGCGCTCAAATTTCGCAATAGGGAGTATCGAATCGTTGATGGCATTTTTTTCTGCTCTTGTTATCAGGACTGGTAAGGTGCCTACAGCGGAAACACAGACAGGAATCTGCACTTGGGCTGCCCAAATTTGCTTGCACTGAAAGCCTTCTCGGGCTTGGAGTTTATAATGCCCTAGATGATTTGATTGAGGGCCACAAAACATCACAGATTGAAAGGCCTTTTCGTACTGAGGCTCGGAGACACATAATAAAAAACTAAACATTAATCTTGTAACCAAACCGGAAGATCGAACGGCACTTCTCCACGTCTTGCGACATCAGTCATTCATCAAACCAATGTCTAATAATTTGTTTCGAGGCAGACAGAATGGGACAGAAACAGCGAGATCTTATGCGTTGAAAATCGGGTAAGACCGCAACCCCCATGCAGTATACGTATATGCCGCTAAGCAAACCTACCGCGAATTCATAGTATGAGCATTGACTGGGGAAGGGAGAAAAATTAACACGGCTGAAGTAAAAGCAGCCTCAGTTGCAGAAGCCGACGAGGATGCCATGGCGCTAGCCATCACGGATTCATCGACACACACCGTCTTAAGTTACGCCATGCTGGCCATTACGAATTTCTGTAAAGGCTCAGTAGGTAGGACGACAGCCCGCATCTTGCGGGGTTGCACTCCATGACTTTTAATACAATTGGTATGGGTCGTAGCTCATTTAAGGAATCCGGGTAACGAGGAGGCAGATCGTGCAGCCCGAGATCTGACGAACCAGGGATCAGCACCTTAGACTCGGACCCCCACGGTGAAACACTGATCACGTATCATGCCATAACTAACTATTATGAGGGCAGTAGACGGATTTATCCGCCTCCTCATGCGGACCTTAGCAGAGCACAGGCCACGATGCTAATAAGTATCCAGACTCGATTCATTCTAAGCCCCCACAGGTTATCTTTTATTAAGATCGAGGAGTACAACTCCGCCTGCCTAAAATGCCAGCAATTGGCAACCAAAGATTACATATTATGGAGATGTGCAGTCAAGACTCCACCTTATATGCTCCTGCCAGCTCCCTCCGAAGAGAGCTGGAATCAATTGCTGCTGAAGCAGGAGAAGACAATACAGGAAGCTCTTGTTACCTGGTCCTTGAAGATAACCACTGTATGGGGGTCATACTGAGGTACACTCACCCACAGTCTACAAATCATTGGCGATAAAGTGTTTCTCTCTCTCTTTCAGGCAGGATTTTAGTACGGATGTGCGCCGTTGCTAACAGGAATCAGTGTTATCAGGTTTCATGGCGTATCGAAAGTGCAGTGTTTGCACAAGACAACATGAGTATTAAAATGGATTCTGCGATCTCAAAATAGTAGAAATTTCGAGCGTGCAAAACTAAAGCATACACATTATAGTGTGGTGCTAACCTCCGAGTCTAAAGGTAATTTGGGTGCATGTGCCTAAACAAATCTAGTCTGATCGAAGAAAAACTGCCCGTGTCTACATCCTCATTAGGCACAAGGAGACATAAAAGGCGGATTTGGAACTAATTTACTGAACCAAATAGTATCTTACTTAAGCTATGTCAATTTTAAAAAAATGAAAAGAGCGTTAATACGACACAAACATTAAATGGCGGCTCTTTAGCTTAGATACCTAACAGAATGTTAGTGCATATTGCTCAGACATTTTTTTACAGGTGACGGGACCCTTCCCGCGATTCAGATCATATGCAGAAACAATGCTGAAAATTAAGACTCAGCGCAAACAATACACAGCATATAAAACTTAAAGGCTCCGTAAAAAGTTTGTTTTCGGAATTCGAAAATGATTCATTCAATCCAGCCGATGACATGGATCATTATAATGCGGATTCTCTCGGCAGCGGAGAGGAAGAAAATGGAGTAATTATAGGAACCTTAAGTGGTGAAGAGAAGAGTGAAGACAGCGAAGAGGAGTACAATGAGCAAACTAAAGAGTCTGAAAACAACGGAGAAAAAAACGGTGACAGAGAACAAGGAGTCGATGGGCAGGCTCAAGATTTCGCAAGTGGCGAAGAGGAAAGCGATGAAGCTGCAAGAGTATATTGTCATATTACTTGAGGAGAAGAAGAAGAAGAATATTGATAGTACTGATGTTGAGATCACACTTGCTGAAGTGAGTACTGCGTTTTTAGACAGAAATATGGATAGTCTTCATAACACGAGAAAAATGAAACCGACTAAGAAAGATTATCTACGCTTTAAAAATTTTGACTGAGGGCCCAATATGTGCCGTGAATCTTTCTATCGGCACCGGCAATTCGAGAGAAAACAGGTGTGGGAGAATATGATCAGTATAAAGTAAAAAAGCACGCTGTTGGTGATGGCTAACAGTTTGTAAGAGTCATTGAAGAAATCATGTGCAGGATGTAAGCTTCGGCATTACCACGAGTGCAGTGAAAGTTATACGAAATGCTTCATAAATCATCCATCAATAATGGAAGTATTGATGGCACTAAAAGGCAAAGGATCAAAATGAGCAGAACATTGAAGAAATCAATAAATCCTGGGTACACGCAAAAATTAAAGAACAGATCATTGGACCAGAACTGTGTGCGGGAAATATAATATTTTATAATAGCAATCATAACAATGTGGAAAATATTTTTCAGAGTCAATCATCGCGATATTTGCCGAAGTTTGCTTCGTTTGCTTATAGTTCCCAAAAAAGACGATACTTAAATTTGAACGATTCCACCCTACAGTTTTTTGTTGGGTGATTTAGTAGGATCATGACACCGGTGGATTGTCGACGTCTTGGATTCTTCTGGTATATTTGTGTCATTCTGTACTGATTCGAAAAAGAGATCCGCAAATACTTTATTCCAGAGATCTTTTCAAAAGTCTTGGTCACGAAAAAATTAGGCTGCTGCTTTGGCCAACTTTGTTTACAGCGTAACGAATACTATAGGAAAAATAATTACGCCAGCAAGCTAAATTAAAAAATCAAGAACTGTGACGTTCCAGCTGTCAGCATGGTGGCTTTGACAAACATAGGAAATCCGCCCAGTGGCCAGTTTTTATAGGAAATTGAATAATTGTCGCAAGGGGCATACGGAATTGCGGTTAAGATTGTCGTCTTCGATTGAGGTGTCGTTAATCCCAGGCACACTGTCGCAGGCACACTGTGAGACAGTGTGCCTGCTGGCATAAAGTGTAATTTAGAAAAAAAGGTACACGCGGGACTCTCGAAGAAAGTCCAGTAACAACCGGTGGTGCAGCCCAAAAATCTATTATTCTGAATCTCGTTGACGAACCGAGGGCGGTCCCCACCGCAGGGGGTGTTTCTGCCGGATAGCACGCAGAGAGGGGCAGGTCAAAAGCAACTGTTTAGTGTCCACCTCGAAGACAAGAGCGGGATAGATGGGGCAGGAGTCACCGAAAGGGGCATGATACTGTGCCAGCCACGACTAGGTTACCGCTGGGGTGAGGGCGATACGGAGGCGTACTTCGAAGCAAGACCTGTTCTTAGCGTGCAAGGCCACCAGGCAGGTCGGTGCCACACGGTGGGAGAAGCGCTCGCGTGGCGAGCTGAAGGTTTTCTTTTTCTCGAAGGAGTATTGGCTCCGGAGAGGTTGGGGCCACTTGAAGGTATTTTGAGGAGCTCATTCCTGAATTGCTCCATCCACCAAAGATTGTTTGGGGTGGGCTTCTTGACAAATGTATCGTACACATCGTGAGGGAGAACTTTTCAAATATGTCCTGAAGTAGCTATGCCACCAAGGCGGTGTTCAGAACCCGCCGAAGTTTATTGATGGCGCCTGGGGAGTCTGGGGGGTTATCAGGTTGCTTCTAGGTGACAATAGTGCACAGAGGATGCTTAATGCACCCCGTTGGCCAACACCTCTGCCTGTGTCGACGGCAGAGCAGGTGGCAAGCGAATAAGCATGTTGCAATCTGTGGTATTAATGCAGGAGAGGCGACAGCCGTGGTCACGTGATCTTCACTCGCATTAACGTCTACATGCGCCATGTGTTGCTGTAGTGAGGCTTAAATCGTAGAAGAGCCGTCATCGGCCCCAACACTAGACTCACTCAGGTGGCCAATGGGTCATGAGTGTGTGCGAGTCATAGACAGATTTTCTTTTACTAGCTGGTAGTCACGATGGTCGCGCCCGGCAGGAAACGATAGGCAGCACAGAGCCATCTTCCATATGCTTTGCGAGAACTGCTTCTTCAGAGATATTGCGGCAGTTTGTGCACCGTGCTTGGCGACGCTGGTGAATCAGTTCATCAAGCGTGTTTATTTGCGCTTTGGCCTGGACGGCACGAATTGTAATAATTTGTGGGAGGGCCGTAGTAACACATTGCTGATTGATTGGTCGATTCTAAGCGATCACACTCTGCGTGTCTCATGTGCTGCAATTTGGGTTGGTAAATGAATCTTGGCTGTAGCACAACACGTAAGAGGAGGCGGGCGATGGTGGACTTGGCACCAACGGACTTCTGTGAAGTGCAGAGATGGGATGCAACATTTGGGACGCCGTTTGATATGGTGTGTGAAGCCATGGGCTTGCAGAGCCGGAATCCTGCAGGTCAAGGTCGATGACTGTGAGTTAGGGGGCAAATGGAATTCTATATCCGTTACGGTAAAGACAGATAGGTGTGCTGTTAAACACACGGCGTCCACGTGAGTTCGCGATGGAAAGTAGAGCCGTAATTTGGGGCGGCAACTTGAGTCCTACAAAAGACCGCCATTGATCTGGAATTGTAAGTGCGAGTTGTAAACTTGTGGCCAGAGTTCGGAGAGATAGATGAAGAGACCGGACTGTAATTTCATCCGCATAAATGACTGCGTGCAGGTCAGCAGTGTCGTCCAAGCGCCATGGCAAGCATAGCAGGCAAATGTTGAAAAGTAGAGCAGCTAACAGTGACCCTTGTGGTGCATAACGATGCAGTGAAAAGGATTCCATATTTTCTATGTTGATGCGGATGGCGAATTCTCGAGATATAAGAAGGTATGTAGAAAGGTGCAGATGTTTGCGGGAAAGTGGATCCAGTGTAGCACCTCAATTAATGCATCGTGACTGATATAGTCATATGCCTTGCACACAGCCATTCCGAGAACTGTCCGGATAAGTGACGATCGGCCACCACTCAGAATCATAGAGAATGAGTGTTCTAGGCTTTGCTCTCACCGAACTGAGGGCGAAAGCCTATCTGGGGTGGGTGGTACTTGTGACGTACATCAAGCCACCACTGCAGACGGTTCGTCAACATTCGTTGCTACAAGTTCCACAAGATATACGTGAGAGAAATTAGGGCGGACATTGGATATGTTGTCATGAGTCTGCGAATATAAACAAATTGTCTCACCTGAAAAAGGCGTGCGGCGCTCTGGGATTTATGGTGTTGCGTATCTAGTAAACGCCGAGAGTCGGGGAATACAGGTTTCTTCTTGGAGGAGTAACGTCCTCGCTTGAGCTGAACCCATGCGAATGCGTTCTCGGAGCTCACTAACATTGTTAGCGAGTCTCCAGTAATTTCCTTGAAATAAATATATTTGCAGTTTAGAAGCAAATATGGCAGTGGTTATGATAACTGTTCTGCTAGAGCGGCAGCCAGGGGCTGTAGCTGTTGCACGACAAAGGGGAGAGGCGATGCCAGGTCAGTGGCCTGTTTACGGGTAGACTCATTTGTAGACGCAATAGCAGTCGCTGATGAAGGTGGAGGGCATTTCTGAGACATTTGCACCGCAGCTAATTGGTTTGTTGTCGCGAAGTGCGTGAAATGACTACGCGGTTGCTGCGGAAAACTGCATCCAGGTTCACATTACGGCTCTCAATATTACCAATTCCATTTCGAAGGCCTTTCTGGGCCGATGTTTCATACGCTCGATGGCGGTGGCGATTAAGGCGAGTAACATTGCTGTAGCTTTGATCAGGAACAGCCACCACATCAGATAGTGACGGGAACCTTACAAAATAATTTTCCTCGATGACATCATCATCTTCTGTGAGCGGACCGAATCTGTTGGCGCTGTCAAGGAAGCTTCGGGTAGGTTGGACAGGTCGAACGGTGCGAAAGCCGCGTTTTTTCTTTGCCTTCTTCTTGGTTGCTCAAGCGCGGTTGGTTATCGCATGGTTTTTTGATTTGCATAAGCCACATAATAAGGCTTCAGATGCGTTTTGTTCATCCGTCTGCATTGGGGCAGGATAATGGCAATTCACGCATGTTGCCCTGCTGCAGGCACTGGTAGCAATACACTACACTCCGGCCATAGGGACGAGGTCGAAGAATGCACCCATTGTAGGTGAAGCGTTTGGGTACGTAGCGGGTCCAGACGCCGTAACCAGGCGTGTGAATTTGGGGCCTAGGTAGCTAGCAGCACACTATTAGTGTCACAAGCCAAAGTATCACGTAGGGTTTCAGGCGCTTCACTGGGATCGACCCCTGTTACCAATTAGCGGGAAATGTCTTTGTCAGATTGCAAAAGTACTTGCCTGTTGGGCTAGATGGTTCGTCAAAAATTTGAAAGACGCAAAGAAACAAACACACGATGACGGAGACAGAAGGAGCGGCTGCTACCAACTGAGTTTACTGCTGAAAACACCACATCTATACGCCAGTACATTACCATCGTCTGTGCGTTATCATAGCCAGAACAAGCCAACAGGAAAAAATATGTACAGAAAAAGATCATATTTGTGCAATAAAGGCAGTGAATTACTACTCACAGAACAGGGCATGAACAAAATTTAGGAACACGATAACAAGATGGAAGGACATAATCTACATATTGTCGAGCATCCGCTTCGCATGCGAGAGGTGCGGGGTTCGATCCCCAGTGCCGCCGTGTGCCCACCGGTGATACAAATGGTACAAGCTTTCGCTGGCCTGGTGCTCGGCCTATTTAAATTGAAATGCTTGGGAAATGGCCAAGTGTATCGGGAAAGGCAAACAGCGAGTTGAAAGGGAAGTTATCGCAGCGTTTCACATAGAGAAAGGTGGACCAACGTGCATATATAAGCACTTCGTCAGTTTAACTTAGCGGCCGGGAACTGGATTTTTTGATGGTCATTCCATCACGTTATCATGTTCCTAAATTTTTTCATGCCTTCTTCTGTGAGTAGTAATTCACTGGGTTTTAAGTATAAATATGATCTTTTTCTGTACACATTCTTTCCTGTTGACTTGTGGCTATGATAACACACTGATGATGATAATACAATGGCGTATAAAGGTGGTGTTTTCGGCAATAAACTCAGTTGGCAGTAGGCGCTCTTTCTGTCTCCGTGCCTACTTGCGTTTGTTCCTTTACGCGATTGAAATTTATTTCCAGTTGCAAGCACGCTTGGAGATGGAGGAGCGTCCACTGGGAAGAGTGATTGCTGCCAGTGTGCAGAGGGCATCGACTTTCTTCAATGACGGCACCCACTCAGACAACGTGTTGGAGCCGCGGTGACATGTGTAGCCAGTGAAGCCCGCAGTGGTGATACAAGACGGGAGCGTCTTCTGAATGGTTGCCGTAGTATTGTCTTGTATACTGTAGCCTTCTTTTGGGCGAATGACAACTTTATAGAATTCTGAGGGGTTGTTAGATGGGCGTTCCGGTTGAGCGCCCGGATTCAGTAGAAAAGGTCGCTTCTGGGCAGGTAGAACAGGGTTTGGAAGCACGGGAGACGCAGTGAGTGATGTAGCTGCAATCGCAAACACCGACCCTCTGGGGTCATTTACCTCTCCCTCTACCATCTCTTCGTTTCGTGCGGGTGCCACCTCAACGGCAGAGATAGGTGTCATAATCTCCACGGCTAGATGCTGCCGCAGCTATTCTTTCTTGCGTGGAGTTATTGCGGCTTGGCAATATCGCCATTCACGCGAGGATGAGGCTAAGCCTGAAGCATTCTGCCTCACTTTAGTCCAGGCTGCCTTGCCTCCGGGAGCATCCCGTGATCCGTCGTTAGAACGGTTGGGTGCCACATGTAACCTTGCGTTCATGTGTAGCCAAGGGTGGCAGGCGCAGTTCAATCATGAAGGACTTCACAGTTATAAAGCAAAAGAATCATTTAAAAAGTATTAGTTTTTCTGCTCACTGCAGATGACAGTGAACTACAAAAAATATACCACGCGACATGCCCGCTTTCATGCCCGTATTGTAGTGCTCTCAAGCGGTCCACAAACGAACAGATTATTTATCAGGGAGGCTTTCGCTTATAGGGTGTCATAGCAGCGACGCTGGCACTCGCTGTGCAAATTACTCCAGCGGAGTGCTGCCCTCAGGGTGGTTCATGATCGCGATAAGCAAACATGGCACATACGCTTGCGCTTGAAATGTAGGAGTTAAACATAGTGGCCTCAACTGTAATCGGTTATTCATGGTTAATTACATGATTAAATGTCTCGCCTTGGAGTTTCTTCACTAGGTTACGCGGTCAGAACCTAAGATTATTCTAGCAGAGAAAACGTTTCACCACAAAGTCGGACAAGAAGTTTTATAACACGGCTGCGATGCTTTCAGATGATGTGCATTGATAGAACCACTGATGTCTACGAAACAGACAATGTGCAGAACTGGCAACAACGGTTTGGTGGAAATGTGAGCAATGAACATACTGTCATTTTTCTATTTCTTGGCGTTTTTAATTAAAATAATTTTGTACCGTTGCTGTAGCTATCTGCCACAATGGTAGTCAAACCAGAGCGATGCTCGACGCGTAGAAGTCATAAATCAAGCGTTTTTTTGCTGTATTTTGCGCGGTGTGAAATCCCGTGGCAAGGAAATACCGAACCTCAGTCCCTACGCTTTTTGGAGCGCCACGTGAAGCATTGATGCACAACCCCTCATGCCACCAGAAAACACGTGCAGGCCGCATATAGCCTTCATGGCGGTAGGAATAATGTTTTGTGAATTCTTGGCAATACATTCATCCTTTGGTAATTTTCTTCAATCAGCATGCGATTGAAAATTAATATGAACTCTCGTGAAATTAACTCTCTGTGTTTTACGCAGTCCTTTGAGGGTTAGAAGAAAAAAAAGCCTAATGAATGAGCCGTCAATTGCATTCTCATGTAAGCAGCCCAAAGGGCTGAATGAAGTTCTTCAGCCTGCCTATCAGAAAAGTGATAAGTGACAGCCTACCAGGAAATGTATAAATTTCAACGTGATAGCAAAGCATCGAAAAATAGTATATTAACGACTAAAATTTTTATCGAACGAGGCTTTAACAGTTCGGAGCAGCTCTAGAGAACTCCTACGTAAAGGCAAATTCCCGCTTTTGGAGCTATGACCTATTTCAGCATGGCCTCAGCCCATTTTGAAAGTTCAGCGTTCTGCAAAAGCATCATCATTTAACTTTTTACTCGGTCATGTTTCTCCCATAAGAGTTCCCGTTACTGGGTGGAATTTGGACTTATTTCAGGAAAGCAAACAGGACTCTTACAAACAATTATATCATTGCAGTTAACCTCAAGGATTATTTCACAAAACTACCGGAAGACCTCGAAACTGTGCATGCATTAGTTTGTTAGAGTGTATTCTGAGCAATCAATTAGTGGTCGTCCGCAAGTCTGAGGATCATAGCAATGAAGTATGTTTCCGGAACGTTTACGGTCAGCTTGTTTCCGTTTTTGTGCATGCTTTCTCGGCACGCTGGAAAAGTTTGATGATGCACTGTTCTTCCGATTTTTTGCTCGGGACAAAAAACACTTAAGTCTAAAGTAATACGGGAACCAAAGTGTGCGAAACAGAAAAATTGTTTTGGTAGGATATTTTGATGTAAGCGAAAAGTCATTTTTTGTTTACTACAACTTATGCTCTCACAGGCGTCGGTAGAATTTTCTTGCTTTCATTATGAGCAGCGATGGCTTCGATGTAGAAAGAGTCACAGGGGACACCTAAGGAAGACTTTGGTGGGGTTGAAAGTGCACATGGCGCACATATTGAGCGTAATAACACAATGAGTCGCAATTTATGCTTTATCAGCTGCGTAGCTCACCTTGAAGTTAGTTTTCAAGAAGGAAGATTATCTGTATTGCATTTCCATAACTAACTTGCTTTGAGTGGTTAGTACATGCGTAGTAACACACAGTGCGGCACAACTTGAAATGTGGTGTGATGAGCTAGAGTTTGTAATAAAAGCATTATTAGTAATTTTAGGCCAAACCTGATAGAAAGCCTGTGAGTGAGTTGTACCTGAAAAATAAATTTTTGGATACGCAGCTGAGACGCGCATTTTTCTGTATTGGACATGTTTCACTCGGAACGTGAAATTTGTTTGTGCCATGAAGCCAGCTTAAAAATATCTACGATATTTGTGACACCTTCGCGCGGTGTGCGCACAAAATGCTATTCACAAATTTTCGTGTTTTAAGGGCTTGTTTTGGTAAAATTTGCTGCTGAATAACTCATCAGTACACCATGTGTCCGTTTTGCTAAAAGTTGAAAGAAAAGTCCTTGAACTGCACATCCGTAATATGAAGCAGCCGTTTATTTCAAACTTTGGCTCATGTTATACTCAACTTTATAGAGAAATGTCGGTACCTTTCACGCTATGCGTCGGTCCATTTGGTTATCACTGCCTCTGTTTTGGGCATAACACTTTTAGCCGCCATTCTCAGCAGACTCACGCAAACATCAACCCGAGCTTAGAGGCTAACTTACCCGGAATATTACAACGTCTTACGGCTAAGAAAATATAATGAGAATGGGAGAAGATAATGGTAGAGGGGATTAAACAGAACATGATGAGAATTTTAATGGCACTTCATTGGGAATATCAGCCGCATTTTCGGCAGTGAAAAAGGTGTTTGCAAAGGGCAAGCAAAACCCATTCAGGGCGATCTTTGGAAGATCTCACGTGTGTGCTATAACTCACAACAAAACAATTACACAGCGATCGATGATTCGGTCTGAAGGAAATGCGACAAAATGGATTGCTTCCATAGCCCCTGGCATTACGTTTATGGCCGCAGCTACCTCTATCACTTCTGCCGTGTCCACCCAATCGTCTTGGTTTTCACTAGTCGAGAGAACTGCTACCATCATGTTTTATTCTGTAATCATCCAAAGGGCTACTCCGCTACTAGTTGAATGATCAGCATCCATCAAGTCATCGGCACAACCTGCCCTCTTACTCGTACCGCCACTCGTCGATGAAGCCCATTCATTCGCTTTGCTGTAGAAACCACACCTCATTTCACAACTGCACAGAACATCGTATCACGCGGACCATCATTAAGGTCCGAAACACTATTGCAAGCCACGCGGGAGCCACTCTACTTTCCCCTCAGGTTCCGCGCGAAGCCTTTCTTTGTTGGACAATAAAAAGTGTCACTGCTACTACTGAAGTCGTCACACCGAAGGTCACGCCGTGGTCACGCCGCAGGTGAGCTTCTCTTTCCCAGCTCGACACAGGCTCCAAGCCCACACCCTGTATAGAAACATATTGAATAGCGCATACACAGACAGGGACCGAAGTAAGCTCTACCCAATATGTTTGAGCTACAACCAACTAGCCCAAATGAAACCCTCTATAGAATTTGCAGGTGTCCACCATTGCTCCTTCCTAACCTCCGCTGTTCTTTCTTCTCCTTCCTTCCTACTTACTCGCTGCGTTTCTTTTCCCCTTGGTTAGGCTTTTCTACACTCGTATACAACTCAAGGGGAAGCGCCAGATGCCCCTCAAAAGAGCCCCTCCACCCAACGGCGTCGAGAGATTCTCCGGCTTCCCCACCGCTTTTCGCCTTGACCGATTCCCTTTCGCCGGATGGTGTGAAATCTCAGGGGGCGACAGATGAATGGGGAGTACCTTTGGTTTAATTTGATTAACTGCCGCGTCGTGAAAATTGGTCGATGCCATTGGTTGGAGGATCTCATTCGAGGGGCATCTGCAGCTTCGTTCTTGAGTTGTATCCGACTAAAGCACACGTAGGATTCTCGGCAGTGCCCTCTAATGCTCAAGCAGTAAATTATGAATGAAGACAAAGTTTTGCACGGCAATGAGAGGGTTGTACTTCTAATGAGTTTCCTTTATCTCGTGCCAAAAAGTATCTGCCACCGCATGCACCTATGCAGTTTGCTGCGGTCACTGGTGATGGAATCAGAAAACGGCTCCATGAGAAATGGGTGTTAGGTAACGAGTCGGAGGCACAGAAAAAAAGACGTTGGTTCAACATAGCAGGTGGCTTACGCTTTGGAGCTTAATACACCGCGGGCTATGTGGAGGATGAAATGAAATGAAGGCGCTGGCAGCAATTAGTGGGTTGGTCTTGAGGAATGGAAATAGCGCAGTAACTGTCTCACATATCTCGGTGCACACCCGAACCGCACCTTAAGGGAAAGGATAAAAGTGGGAGTGAAAGAAGAAAAGAAGAAAGAGGTGCTGTAGTGGAGGTCTCCGGAATAATTACGACCACCTGGGGATCTTTAACGTGCACTGACAACGAAGAGCACAAGGGCGCCTTTTCCGTTTCACCTCCATCAAGCCGCGACCGCCGTGGTCGGGTTCAAATCCGGGAACTCTAGCTCAGCAGCCGAGCGCCCTTACCACTGAGACTCTGCGGCGGATCTCGCTGGCTGGAAATGTCTCAGTTTAGAGATGACGAAATACAATGGCGGTCTATTAGGAGAAGGCTATTATTGCCAGGCGGAACGCAGCCTGTCTAGATACGTGAAAAAGTTGGACGGTTGAAGCGTTCTACACTGATATCCGATAGGAAACGGGTGTGCTTGCATTTCGCCTTTGGCTAAATGCTGCTGCCGCGATTGCATTCCCCGGCCTTGGGCTCAGCATAGAAGTGCCACACTGACTTAGCAACTGCGGCTGTATTCATCACGTGTGAGTCCTACAGTTTCATCTTTTAGAGCCCCAGTTCTGTTCCTCCCGTTCTCGTTCAAGTTAATACCAATATAAAAACCGACCTTGGGAGGCAGGGGAGCGCAGGTGCAAAGTTGCGCCACAGTAACGTGATCGCAACGTAAGAGCCGGCGCACCCTCTTCCGCCGCAGCTGTCCTTGCGCCGACTCCTCTCCGAGACTGCTCCATACCACGTGAACGACAGCTGCCCCGCAGCGCCGGCGCCTCTCCACAGCTGCGCAGCTTTCTCTTTGCATGAAGCTTTGGCAGAATTGCGACGGACCTGCGTCAATTTTCTTTTTTATGCGTGCTGCTCCAGCCGGTGGCTGTGACCCATCGAAGTAAATGTCGTAGATGCGGTGGTGGAAGCACTTAGATCCAGTGCCAGATGAAGCACAAAACTTGACTGTGGGGAGCCAGAATTCTTTGTAGCGAAAACTACAGTCGCCCAAAGCTCGCGGTTTCTCCGTGACCGCATTCCCACCATGCTCGCAATCCCACCGTGATCGCACTGCACTAGGTGACCAACCATGTGATGAACCACGTGACAGCAACTAGCCAGACAATTAGACTGACCTGGACTTGCAATCAAGACTAACCAAGGCTAACCAAGCTATGCATTAGCTTTCGCTACGTATTTCCTGGCATAGACGAGCTAAGCCACTGCGAATATTTGTTTAAGTTGT